>JAMPIV010009048.1:0-96506 GCA_024509875.1 Oreohelix idahoensis
AACTCCATCAACCAGGGCAGTTATATTGTCAGACTCTCAAGCCATGCTTTGGAAAGTTCAGAACGGATGGATGCAGCAGGAATATAAAACATCAATAGAATCCTCGAGTCTTCAAGAACTGGTTTGGATCTACTGTTCTGGTCATGCAGGGGTACGTGATAATTAATGATCGCCTGCTAGAAAATAACACTGCAATTGATAAATCAACAAGGTTGGAGTTTGGCATCAATCGTGGGACTAGCAGAGATGGATGTGAGAGAGAATGCATTTGTCGTATGTACAACCAGCGTACTACAGGTACAATTAGCATTCATATTCTTCGACATTTGCTGAGGAAGACTGAGCACCTATGGGTTTGCCTGGAGTGCAGTGAGGTCGATTCTGATCAACAATAATATAAGTGATCGCGTTAGCTAAGCCACGGCGCTGTTCTGATGGTCTTGGGTTTGATTTCCTGGAAAGCCTAACATTTCTGTTACTTTTATTATACTTGACTGGTCTTTTCGGTTACTTTTCTGTTACATTTCTGCCCTCTTTGTTACATTTCTGTTCTTTTCTAATACTTTTATGTCACGTTTCTGTTACTTCTCTTTTCTTTTCTGATACTTTTCTGTTTTACATTTCTGTTCTTTTCTGATACTTTTCTGTTACTTTTCTGATACTTTTCTGTTACTTTTCTATTCTTTTGTGATACATATATGTTACTTTTCTGTTACACTTGTATTACTTGTCTACTTGTTTATTTCTCACGAGCAATATATCCATTTGTGGTTAATATTTACAAAAGATGACTGGAGATTAAGCTGACAACCACTTTTTCTTCTTCTTTCACCTTTCAACTGCCACAGTTACACTCATCAGTAGTTCTTATCTTTAACTTGTTAAATAGTGTGATAATATACATTGATACACCGATCCCATTTGTAGGATTTATAAAGTCAAAATAATGTAGAAATAAAAATTAGTGGAGTTGTGAGGTTTCGTCTTCGCCACGCCTGCAAACGCGTCGTGTATTGATAGACCTTAACGTAGGGTAAAATTAAACAGGAAATGTTTGAAACAAACGAAGCGTAATTCTTTTTCCATCACATGTTTGAAGCAAAATATCAGTGTAATTTTGGTTCGAGACGAAACAATGCTACTATTGACAAGCGAGAGCGGGTTTTAGCCCCGCCAACTCGAGAAAGACGGGTCATTTCTACTACTATATTTGAAAATGTAACGAAAAAGCCAATACTTGTGCGTTTCATAGGCACGCAGTTTGACATATATAACCACACACACACACAGCGCAGTGTCTGCCAAGTGGCGTAATTTTTCTGACGTAACGACTTGTGTTTTCAGTTGAACAGAGGGGGAAAGATGGAGTATTTCTAGAAAAGTAGAAATTTCCGAATATTCTGGAAAATAAATGGACTTCTTTATTAAAACGGATATGACCATAAAACTTAGTTAGTGAGATAGAATATCTTCTCCTGAGTAATAATACGTTTTAAAATACAAATTCCTCCAGATAATACTAAAGATATTGACAAAATACTGTATAGGTTCATACGGACAGTCGGACAGACTCTCGTTCTTGCATTCACTAACGGTGACAAATTTTTGCACGCGTTGTTGAAAAGAGGCAGAAGAGGGAGGGTCAAAGTCCGAAGTGGGGAACGTTAGGAGGGAGAGGCAATTGTATTAGGCCAAAAAGCAAGTCTATTTTTAACTAATGCCAAGATCGGACGGACCGACAGACAGATGTACCCCGAAATTGGGCTGTAATTTTTGCTTTATTTTTCAAATTCAAACCAAAATTGAAGGACGTCCGATCTCATTGGCCAACACATTTTATATTACTGAAAACTTAGAAGGCTTGTCGCCATTTGCAGAAAGACTGTCCATCAGCCAGGACGATGTACTAAAGTGTGAATAGTAATTAAAATTAAAGTAAACACATAAAAATTCACAGTCCAGCCGGCAGCAAAGCTGAATCTGTGCCATGGTCATCGTTCCTGTGTTTATTCATTGAATTCGTGGTAAGACAGCAATTATTTATATTTTATTTTTAAAAATGTGAGTGAGCGATACTGCCAAATGATAAATATTACGACAGTAAGTACATAGTCGAGGTCCCTAGCTGACTTCTGCAGGGCCTTGAGGGTGGTTTATCTTAAAACAAACTACCAGAGATGTATAGCACAAATGTTTTCTTAGGTGGTCAGGTGGAAACATATCACCCACCTTATTGTATGGGAAAAAAAGATTAATGATAATATTGCAGATGCAGTGCAGCCATTAGAGGAGAGGAATGTGAAAAAAACTGGTACACCTTGGTCTGTGGATGAGTTGGGTTGGTCAGCTAGATCTGACCCAGGTCTTTTGTTTTGCGTGTATTATAATTAGTGGAAATAGTAGTTTAAACCTGATGTAAACAAGGAAACATAATTTCATGTTACAGGTTTTTTTTGTCTGGCACTAGCCCAGTGCCAGATTTCTGAGGGGTGAATTTGAGAAGACTTTGTATTCCATTAGTGTACACGCTGCCTACCCTATTACTTTTGGACAAGTACAACAGTGGCCGTTGGCCGGATTGACAACTGACAGCGACTTCATGTGCTAGATGAGTATATATTCTGGCACATGACCTTTCATCAACGCAGAGTAGGGTTTCCCTGATTGAAATAAATAACACTATTTCCACCCCAGAACTTAACATTAAAAGTTGTGAAATAAAGACATGGGAGTGATTATAGAATCCCGACCCACCATCCTGAGCTAGTTTAATAGCAGTAATAGAAATATTAAACACCATTATTAGATTTTAAAATACGTATTTGGACAGATTGTCCCTTTTATGTGATTACATTATATATATGTATATAAATTGATTTTATTTGAGTTGAAAGTCCTGACCAGAAGAATACTAGGTTCAGGACAAAATAAATTTGTAAAAAATTAGTTAAATACCAAAATTTAACCCACGGTGTTAGTTCCTTTGATCATAGACATTAACATTTGTTTATGTGTGTGTGTGTTTAATATTACATTACCATCATACCACATGTTCATAACCCTAAACAATAGACGTAGTTATCATACATACTAGTCAAGAATAAGTCTGAATGAGATCATAAGGTGGTAGCAGAAAGGCACCCTGAAAACTCACCCTAATAGATGTTATATTCAGGGGCCTTCACAGCTGACCTCATACAGTACCATATCAAATACATAATAACAACATTTCATAACATCTAAATCCACCACAAATAGGTGGTATCGCAATCTGTTGAAAGAGACCAAGAAGATGATAATGATTATAGAAAACGAAATAATAAAAGTAATCCCAACTAACATAATTACCGATGTATGTTACGTCGGTCGGTCACACTCAAAACATTTATAACACATAAGGAAGGGAAAATATATAGAACAGTCCCAACTAAGATGGTTTGGCCATGTCTGCAGAATGGGAGAAAATCGGATACCAAGAAAAGCATGGGAAACAAAGAGCCAGGGATCCAGACCTCCAGGACGACCCAGAGTCCGCTGGGAGGACAACATTAGACAATCTTTGAAGGACCGAGGACTAGAATGGAACCAGGCCAGGAAAAAGACAGCTGATAGAATAGTCTGGCGCTCTCTCTTCCAAACCTCTACACCTCACGGTAGAAGGGGAACGACTAAGTAAGTAAGTAAGGAAGGGAAACCCGAGGCCTGTAAACAGTAAATAAATATTTTCTTTCTTTTCTTCTTTGTACCTTAGCAGCCGACCGTCAAAGAAGTCAGTGGCTATCACGCCTGGTGGCGTCTTGTAGGGCAACAACAAATTGATTCCACTTCGCTTGGTTGGTGGCCATATCCTTCGTACAGTGCCCCATCTCTGGTTCATTCTTTGCATCTCAGCCTCCACAGTCCTCCGCCACGTTGTTTTTGGTCGGCCTCTCTTTCGTTTTCCTTCCGGGGTCCATATCATAGCTGTTCTTGTGATGGCATTGGGGTCTCTTCTGAGGACATGGCCAACCCAGCTGCAGCGTCTGCCAGCTATGATGGTGTGCATGTCCTCTTGCTTGCTCCGAGTAAGCAGATCTTGGTTGGTGATGGTATTCGGTCAAAAGATTCGGTGAATTGTTCTTAGGCATGTTGATTGAAAAGATGACAATTTCGACATTTCCTTCTCTGTAACTCTCCAGCATTCGGCTCCATAGAGAAGCACAGAAAGCACACAGCTCTGATATAATGTTAATTTTGTCCTTGTGCTGTACTGAGAGGACTTCCAGATGTTGTTTAGACTAAAAAAAAACAGGCTGTTCTTGCTTTGTTCATTCTGTTGTTGATGTCTTTGCTTGCTGCGCCGTCTGTTGTTACTATGCATCCTATATATGTGAAGGTGTCTGTCTGTTCCGGTTGCAGATTCCTTACTGATATGGGCTCAGGGTTGCTCACTGTAGCAAGATTTGGTACGACTTGCTTTTTTTTTTTGAAAATATGTTTAACGCGACACACACACACACACACGCGCACACACACACACACGCACGCTCACACACATACACACTCACACACAGATAAGGGTGAAGAGACAACGCGGTGGGACTTGCTTTGAAGTGACGGTGGCTGAAATTTTTGCGTTTCGTCTAGCCGGATAGCGTTGTGAAGTGTAGGAAAGAGCGAATATAGGAAACATGACCGATCTTAAAAATTTGCAGTGGCAGGAAAGAAAATCTAAAGCTATAAGAGCAACCCTGGTTGAAAGATATTAAAACTGTAATAATTTACATAAGGAGATAAAATATGAGTAATATCCAAAAGGGTATTATTAAAAAGTAAGTAGTTTTAAAAATAATTAATATTTTTCATCGTCATCACATCTGCTAAAAGTTAGTTCATGATCTTTAAAAATGTATTATAACTACATACCTCAACGGATTTCGATAAAACTTGAATAGAATGAAAGCCTCATATGGGGAAAATGAAAAGATACCTAGAAAGCCTAGAAAGGAAGGAAAGATATAAGTGTGTAGTGATAAGAAGAGAAAACAAGTACAGAAAAAGCACAGATCTCCTCAAACCAAGAGATTAAACGAAATCTAAGAGGACTTCAGACGGTGCTTTCTCGTACGGGAGAGTCGCCCAAATATAAGGACAAAGCGGCCCATTTAAAAAACACACACACAAAATCCAGACGCCAGAGTGACAGACTGGAAGACAGAATCTGTAAGAAAAGTTTTTTTTCACGCTACATGCAGGGCACATATACTTCATCAGATACATCCTCACTGTGCTCTTATTAATCTTAGAGGGTATGTAAGTTTATTAAAGATATATGTATGACTAATATCATTTTATTTCAGATTTTGTTGACTATTTGATTGTATCAGACATAATAAAAAGGGTATAAAGGAAGCCAATGACGCTAACCAGAGATAACCTCCACCGGCATCTTCTGCACAGTAGACATTATCTTATCATGCTATCTCTGTAACATACTAGCATGAATCATTCATTTATATACAAACACTGAAGACATGGTCGCCTCATGAACAGCAGTAGTTGGTGAGATTGTTGGAACACCATGGCCACCTATTACCTTTTGTTCCAGGTTTTATGATCGTTTCTAATCGAGCTCATGATCGAGTTCGTGATCAGGTATAAACTAAAGACTTGAGGACCTTTGGTCCTGCTAACTGGAGCCTAGTGGCCAAATAATCTTCAACATCTTAGTCCCCCGTAGTTATAGGGCGGGCTGAAGGAAAAGTCCTCCTGATTACCAGTGTGTCTCAGGAACCTGGAACATACGTGGCGAAATGCAAGATGAGTTTATGTGTATCCAATCCTACAAACAATGTAAGCGGTGTCAATAACGAGTGTCAAGGACGAGAAAAGCTAGAGACTAGATAGCAAGAGACAAAACTACTGTGACAGACGTTATAATTTCATTGAAAGATACATCCAAGACTTTTTACTATCATTTATTTTAATTTGTAAATATAAATAATCATACATTTTACCATCTTCCAACACCCATTTCTCATTACAAGGATATATAGATGTACATAATAAATTATGAAATTGTACTCATTTGACTTGGTAAATTTGTAACTGTTAAATTTTGAGTTACTTTTTCTAATTTAATTATATTATCACTAGGGTTACTATAGCGAAAGTGGCGCAGAATACTTCTGAAGCCTAAATCTATTGTCCAGCTCGGAGTATTCACAGCCGTAACTCTGTACTTCTCTGGCACTGGGACTTCATACTTTCTGGAGAGAAATTCCACTTCTTCTCTACCCCTATCATCACACTAGAAAAACCTTTTGCTACACTCACATTGAGCGTCATGACCTCTGACTTCTTTAGATTGATGTTCAAGCCCACCTGTTGGCTATACTTATTAAGTCTATCCGTTTTTTCCTGGATGTGTTGATGTGAATGTGCTAGTAGAGCAATGTCATCTGCATTTTCTAGATCTTCTAATGTAGAATATACAGGAGGCAGATCCCGATATTCTCCGTCTTTTATAGACGTGACTTTTGTGTGTGCTTGACCTAAGTCTAAGGAAGACACGCGGATGACAATATTATAATCATCTGAAAGATGAAGAAATCATTCTTGAATAGCTTTACCAAGAATCGTTTCATTATAAATATTTAGCCAGAAACGGCTCGTTTTAATTATCTCGCGTCGGATACTTGATCTCCTGCAGAGCTTCAGCTTGACCAGATGTGTCAGGCTGCTAGTGTGTCCCTCTAACGTCAGGAGCGGATGGATATTTAAATTAATATATATGTCTACGTAAAGAAGATGAACATGGTCAGTTCGACAGAACCATGTATTCTACCAAGCCGTTAACCTTGACGTCGTAACGGCCAGTGCTGTCAATCAACGGCCATGATGATGATTATTAATGATGTACTTTGTCTGACATGAAACAATAATGATCGTCTACGTTTCGTCTTCAATAAACTGTATCGTCACCTTGTACCCTACGAGTCCAGTGTCTACTTTCCCTTTGGTTTTAGTCACACAGTCTTGATTCATTCTACATCGTTACCAGGCCCCTATTGTCATTAACCAGGTCATCACTGTAAGCCAAAGAAACGGCCCACATTATTCGCGTAATCAGAAGTGCGTCGGCCACATTAATAGGCTCGACAAACCAGACAACAGCAATGCCAACCTAAAGACAGAAAAACCCCAGTAACACATATATTTGCAGCTTCAAACTGATGGTGAGAAGTGTGACATATTTTTTCCTTGGAAACAGACCTTTCATCTTTGAGCCAAAACTGTCTGTAACCTGGCATAAAGCATAGTATTTTCAATGTCCAGATGTAACGACCGAGGGAAGTCAACTACAACCACCTGCCACGTAAGTTAAGTTTAACTCATAGGGAAAACTCAGACGTCAAAACCACACGATGATGAAAAGGACTAAAGGACATTATCTTGTTCTGTAAAAAGTGCTTTCTTGGGTGACATGTTTATATACCGAAGGTGCAAATATTTTATTAAACATTAGTAATCATTAGTTAAAGTGCATTGATTTATTTTATAACTGTAGTTATCGAATTTCTTAACTGTCCAGTTATAATTTTGTTGTGTGGTTAAGGCGAATAATAATTTAACTTGGTAGGGAATAAATACTGGAAACCCTCTGGCTCAAATTCAAGGACATCATAAAGACAGCTGCTGCAAGAAGCATGTGGTGAAGTCCGACTTGGGAACAAGAGAAAGAGGACACCTTGGTGGACAGTCAAAGATAAAATAAGAGAGAAGAAAATGGCATGGAAACAATACTTAGGAGCTAAAAACACAACATGACAAATGGAGAAATATAGAGAATATGTGACACTCAGAACAGAAGCAAAGACCAAGGTGCTAGCAGCAAAACAGAAGTCCTGGGAAGAATTTGGAGAAAAGCTAGAAACAGATGCGCAAGAAAACCAGAAATTGTTCTATAAGACCCTAAAGAACACGAGGAAGGAAAAACAATGCCCTCTCAAATTTATAAAGGACAAGCAAGGCAAATTGCTTACTGCCCCGAAGGAAGTAATGGAAAGATGGAAAGAATATTTCTCAGAACTCCTTGATGGGGAGCATGGTGAAGCATCAGAAATGATAACCACTAGCACAGAAGAGAAAACCAATTATGGTGAAGATGACATAAAGATGGAAGAACTGAAGGCAGCACTGGAGAAAATCAAGATGGGCAAAGCAGCAGGGCATGATGGTATAACACCAGAAATGATTAAGTACATGGGAGCATCAGGCGACCTATTACTCTTAAGGGTCCTACAGGCACCGTGGTGCAACAAGACCATACCAAAGGATTGGTAGATTGCCATCATAACACCAATTTTCAAAAAGGGTGACAATCGACAATGTGAAAACCATAGAGGCATAACCTTTCTTAGTGTCCCTGGTAAAATCTACTATAGAATCCTAGAGCAGAGACTCCGACGCCTAGCTGAGCTACAATTGGATGAGGTCCAGTGCGAATTCCGAGCAAACCGAAGTACTCAAGACCTAATCTTCACACTCAGACAGCTGAGTGAAAAGGACCTTGATTATAAGAGTTAGATCCATCTTTGTTTCAAAGATCTGGAAAAGGCGTTTGACAGGGTTCTCTGGAGTAAACTTTGGGACTGTTTGGCAAGGAAGAACAGTCCAGCTCATCTGATTCATGCAATACAGAGCTTCTACAAATCTTGCAGAAATTATGTGAGGACAGCACACCATAAGTCAGACGAGTTCAGGACCACCACTGGTGTAAGACAAGGTGATACCCTGTCACCTTATCTTTTCATACTCCTATTGGACGATGTCATCAAGGCATGTAAGGAGAGAACAAGAAAGTATTCAGTGGGGTACTGGAAGATGAGACAGGTCTGTATTTCAGAGCTGGCATTTGCTGATGATGTTGCCCTGATTGCTAAATCAGAGGCACATCTCAAATCCAACCTGCAAGTCTGGAAGGAAAAGCTGGAGAAGAGAGGGATGGTGCAGCGAAATTTGGTTCCTCTTGCTTTGTTGTGGAAAAAAAATGTGTAGTGCGACTCCCTCACACACACACACAGTGCAAGGTCAGCGCGGCGGTCTTTCTTTGAAGTTTGTAGACAGCGGAAATGTGAATTACGGTTGAAGCCAGACAATATTACTAAAGAATGAGGAAATAGCTATATAGGAATGTATGACGAACTTTAAAAGTATGCATTTACTGAAAATTAAATTATTCACTACAGGAGAACGCCTGGCTGGAATAATATTAAATAAATGTAACTCAACAAAGGAGATAGACTAGGAATTATATCCAAAAGGATATTATTCAAATATAAATAGTTTTAAAGATAATTAATATTTTTCACTTTCATCACATCGGCTAAAAGTTAGCTAATAATCTTTAAAAATTTATTACACTAACAAGCCTCAACGGATTTGTATAAAACTTATATGTAATGAAAGCCTCATATGGGGAAAAGGGAATGATACATAGGAAGGACGGAAGAATATAAGTGTGTAGTGAACAGAATAGAAAAACGAGTACAGGAAAAGCACAGATTGTTTCAAATAGCTTCAAACTAGGAGATGAAACGAAAATCTTTTGGGACTTTTAGAGGTGCTTTCTCGTACGCGCGAGAGACTGAAATATAAGGACAGAGCGGCGCATTGGAAATCACACCCCAAATCCAGAAGCCAGAGTGAGAAACTGGAAGACAGCATCTGCAAGAAAAGTTCTATTTTCACGCTGCATACAGGGCAGATTAAATTAAGCCAATACAGTCTCACCGTGAGCTTATTAATCCTAAGAGGGTATGTAAGTTTATTAAAAATATATGTATTACTAATATCATTTTATTTCAGATTTTATTTCTGATTGATTGTATCAGATATAATAAAAAAGAGAATGACGCTAACCAGAGATAACCTTCACCGGCATTGTCAGGAAGCATAACCATTAATTGGTTAGCCAAATATATCATGGCTAGTTCTTGCCTGGAAGCTTACGACATACCAGCAAGTACATAAGGGACTTGACATCCATAAGTGGAAGGCAAAGGTTATATCGTACCCATGTATCATAACATGTGATTTATTCATGTATTTTGTTAATTCTGCACAGTATACATTATCTTATCATGCTATCTCTGTAACATACTACCATGATTCATTCATTTATATACAAACACTGAAGACATGGTCGCATCATGAACAGTAGTTGGTGGTGAGATTGTTGGAACAATGGCCACCTATTACCTTTTGTTCCAGGTTTTTATGATCAATGTTTATGATCATTCCTGATCGAGAAACTAAAGACTTGAAGAAGTTGATCCAGCTCACTGAAGCCTAGAGGTCAACCAAACTTCAACACCTTAGTCCCCCGTAGTTATAGGGCGGGCTGAAGGAAAGTCTTCCGTACTCCAGTGTGTCGGAGGAACCTCGAGCAGACGTGGCTAATAATACATAGGATAAGTTTATGTGTATCCATCCAACGAATCCTGTGAGCAGTTTCTAAACGACTGTCTAATGATGACAACTAGATGGCAAGAGATAATGTGACAATCCTTTTGTTGTAAATTCAGTGGAAGATAAATCCAAGACTTTTTCTATTAGTTATTTTAATTTGTAACTGTAAATAATCATACATTTTACCATCTTCCAACACCCAGTTATCATTACAAGAATATATAGATGTACATAATAAATTGGATAATTGTACTCATCTGACTTGTTAAATTTTTAACTGTTAAAATTTTGAGTTACCTTTTCAAATTTAATTATAGTATCACATAGGGTTACGATAGCGAAAGTAGCATCTTATACTTCTGAAGCCTAAATCTATTGTCCAGCTCAGAGTATTCACAGCTGTAACTCACTTGTGATACCAGTGTACTTCTCGGGCGCTGGAACTTCATACTTTCTGGAAAGAGATTCTACTTCTGCTCTACCACTATCATCATAATAGGAAAACCTTTCGCTACACTGGGGGCTCTTTCGCGGGATATTATTTTTTATCCTGAGCCACTATCTATGTATTCTTCTATCTTGAGCCACAAATAGTTTGTAAAAATAAATTTCTTTGAAAAAATTCTAAAACTTAGAAATTTTTTCGTAATAGTAGTACTATTGAGTACGAAGTAAATAGGAAACGCTCACAAGGTTTTAAGGATTTGTCTTGTTCAAAGTAATTAATTTATTTTAATTAAGTTAGTTGGTTAGTGAAGATAAAATTATATACCCTCTGGTAGGTAAGCATCATGGCTGAATTGGTGAAGTTTAGAGCTGCGATTATGCAGGAAGGAAAAGACTTGGGTATGACAGGAGATGCTCTAATTCGACATATCACAACTGAAGTGGATAAATATTTAGATAGAGAGACTAAAAGACTGGAAGCTGAAGCTGAAAGAGAGACTAAAAGAATGGAAGCTGAAGCAGAGAGAGAAGCCAAAAGAATGGAAGCAGAGAGAGAAGCCAAAAGAATGGAAGCAGAGGATAAGAAATTAGAGGCAGAGAGAGAAGTCAAAAGACTGGAAAGAGAAGAAAAGAGACAAATGTTGGAAGCTGAGGCTGAAGAAAGAAGGTTACAAAGAGCTCATGAGTTAAGTTTAAAGGAACTTGAACTCCAGGGAGCAGCTAGCAATCATGGTGCTAGCTCACCTCACTCTGAGAGTAGCTCCAACCATAGCACGGCAAATGGAGCCATGAGTTTCCACCTGGATCCATTTATTGAAAAAGAGGATACCATTGAGTCATACCTGGATAGATATGAGAGACTGGCCACTACCTATGGATTGGAAAAGGAAAAATGGAGCCTTAAGCTATCTCAGGGGTTGAGGGGAGTTTCATACGATGTTTATTTAAAACTCTCAAAAGAAGACCAGGAAGATTATGAAATCTTAAAACAAGCTTTATTGGTCAGGTACGAAAAGAATTCTGAATCTTATAGAAAGAGATTCCGAACTGCTAAGCTACTTCCAGGAGAAAACTATCACCAGTTTTCTGCCAGATTGGAAACTTATCTGACAAAATGGATTAGCTTAGGAAAATGTCAAGATATAAAAGAAATGGTCATGATGGAGCAACTGAGAGAATCCATGCCTCAAGAAATGAGAAAATTTCTTATGGAGCAAGGAGCTGAGAGATTGGAAGATATTTTAACCATTGCTGAAAGATATCAAGCAGCTCAGTCAGAAGTATCAGGAAATAAGAAGAAGCAGGGTGAGAACTTCAAACCTTCACAAAACTTTATCAACTATGAACACAGGGACAATTCCAACAAGAACAAACACAGAACTGATTATAAAGACAAAAACCCTCTAGGATCAGAAAAGAAACCTCCAAGAAAGGAAGGAAAGTGGTGTAAATCTTGCCAAATGAGTAACCACAATACTGCGGAATGCAGACGGAAAAACCCTCCTCATCACGCTGCATGCCTTACAACAGAGAACAAGGGAAGAAAGGACCTGGCAGATAGTCAGAAGGACCTCCATCATCCCCCTGTCTGTGAGGAAGTGACCTTGAATGGCACCCAAGTACTGTGCTTATATGATACAGGCTTGGACTTTGACTCAGTAGTGTGCCCTTCTCTGGTGAGTCCGGAACAGATAACCACAGAAACAGTGGAAATCAGAGGACCAGTCAAGGGAGCAGGAACCATGACACTGCCCATAGCCCGAATCAACATAAGATCTCGCTATGTGGAAGGAGAGATCAAAGCAGCAGTGATGGACAACCCTATCTACCCATTAATACTGGGATGTAGATATGTCTTTCTAGGAGAACCTATGAGACCCATAGTGATGGCAACAGTCCAGACCAGGGCAAGCTCTAAGAAAGAGGAGGACACTATCATCAATACTCATCCAGAAGAGATGAGAAAGGCTCAAACTGCTGACAGTACATTGAAGCCTTGCTTTGGCAAATTACCTAAAAGCCATAACCCTCCAGAGAAAGGAGACTTATATATGAAAAATGGCCTATTATATAGAAAAGCTGGAACAAGACCTAAAGGACATGGACAGCTTGTAGTGCCAAAATCATACAGGGAGCAGGTTATGAAGCTAGGACATGCTATACCCTTCAGTGGACATATGGGAATAGGGGCCACTGGACAACGGATAGCCTGTCACTACTTTTGGCCAGGGATCACAGAGGACATAAAGAGGTATGTGAGATCCTGTCCAGAATGCCAAAGAGTAGCTCCTAAACATAGGACTGCACCAGCAACACTGGGAGAAATGCCCATCATGGGAACGCCCTTCGAACGTGTTGCCGTGGATATTGTTGGACCCCTCAGTAGGACCAAGAAGAGAAATGCATATATCTTAACATTGGTCGATACTTGCTCTATGTGGGGAGAGGCAGTAGCAATGTCATCGATAGATTCGAAACATGTGGCAGAGGCACTGTTAACAATATTCACCCGATTAGGTTTCCCACATCAAATATTGACTGACAATGGTTCTCAGTTTAGGGGAAAGCTAACACAAGAAGTATTCAGGTTATTTCAAGCTAGACATTATCACTGTAGCCCGTACCACGCCCAAGGGAATGGTCAAGTAGAGCGGTTCAATGACACGCTCACTTCAATCCTTAGAAAGTTGGCTAGTGAGAAACCTGAAACTTGGGACACATACTTACCCTCAGCACTATTTGCCTATAGGGAAGTCCCACATAACTCCACAGGATTGGCTCCAGCTACATTGTTGTTTGGACGACCAATCAAAGGTCCACTGGAAGCATTGTTGCGGACATGGACTGATGAAAAAGCAGAAGAAACAGTGACTTCTTCATACCAATACGTCAACGAGTTGACATCTCGATTGAAAACAAGTTGGAAACTGGCAAATGATAACTTGAGACAGGCCAGGAGGAAGCAGGCTGCTTACTACAATAAAACAGCAAAAGATAGGGAACTTGAGGTGGGAGAAAAAGTTCTGTTACTGTTGCCCAGCAGCAATAATAAATTGCAAATTGGATGGCAGGGTCCCTACGTCATATTGGAAAAACTTTCCAGGACCAATTATAAGATTGACAAGAAAGGAAAGGAGAAGATATACCTTGTCAACCTTCTTAAAAAGTATTATGACAGGGAAGCATCAGAAGTTGCACATATCATGACCCTGTCCATTGCAACAGAAATGCGGGATGAACCAATTTCCTCCATGGAATACCCCTAACAACTACAGAAAATTATGCTCAGGTTAATGTAAGTGAACATTTAACTCTTGAGCAGAGGAAAAAGGTTCAGGAGGTGTTAGAAATCCATGCTGATGTACTCACAGATAAGCCGGGGTGTACTAATCTGTTAGAGTATGACATGACGATTACTGACCCTACACCAGTTTGTATGTGGACATACCCTATACCTTATGCTAAAGGACAGGCACTCAAGGATGAGATTGACTATCTCTTAAGAGAGAAAATTATTTCAAAGTCTGAATCTCCCTACAGCTCAAGTGTGGTGCTATTAAGGAAACCTAGTGGTGAACACAGGTTATGCATTGATTATAGGGAACTAAATGCTATCACTGAATGTCAGGTAGACCCATTACCTGACACCAATCAGTTGTTTGCTACATTGAGTAAGGCTCGGTATTTTTCAAAGGTGGATCTAAGCAAGGGATACTACCAAATACCAGTAAAACCAGAAGTGAGGAAACTGTTAGCCTTTAGTACACCGGATGGACATTACGAGTTCAATGTACTCCCATTTGGTTTAAAGAATGCTCCAAGTATCTTCACCAGAATGATGAGGAAATTGTTGGAACCATTACAAAATCCGCATATCACCAACTTCATGGATGATATTCTGATTGCTACCACTACATTCGAGGAACACGTAGTAGCAGTCTCCAAGTTGTTAAATAGACTAAGAGAAACGGGATTGACAGCACGTCCAACTAAGTGTCATATTGGATGTGAGACATTGGAATTTTTAGGTCACACTATCTCTACAGGGCAAATGTCTCCGGACCCAAAGAATGTAGAGAAAATGAGAAAAAAACCAAGACCACAAACTAAGAAGGATGTAAGATCCTTTGTGTCACTGTGCGGGTTTTATCAGAAATATATACCCCATTTTAACTCATTATGCGCGCCATTAACCGACTTAACCAAAAAAGGTCAGCCGGATAAAATACAGTGGACTGCGGAGTGTGAACAGGCTTATACAGATTTGAAAAATAAGCTGACAAATAAACCTATCCTTGCCTTTCCCAATCTCACACAAGAATTCGTACTAAGAACGGATGCTAGCAATGTAGGCATCGGAGCAACATTACTACAGCGGGCAGACACACCGCCACATATGCTATTACCAGTAGCTTTTGCCAGTAGAAAGTTAAATACAGCTGAACGAAATTATTCTACCGTTGAACGTGAATGCCTCGCTTTGGTCTGGTCGATCAACAAATTCGCCCCTTTTCTTTACGGGAAACACTTCATTGTGGAAAGTGATCACCAGCCTTTGATGTTTTTAGCAGTGTCTAAAAAATTAAATTCACGACTTTTAAGGTGGAGTTTACTGTTATCTCCATATTCGTTCAATGTGAGATACATACCAGGACGGGACAATCTTGGACCCGATTTTTTAAGTAGGCATCCTATCAAAGGAGATATAGAGAAACAGAAAAGTAAGGAGGAACTGCAGCATGAGTTACCAAAAAGTTAACTGTGCATGCACTGTTTTAAAGAAGGGGGCTCTGTAGCGAAATTTGGTTCCTCTTGCTTTGTTGTGGAAAAAAAATGTGTAGCGCGACTCCCTCACACACACACACACAGTGCAAGGTCAGCGCGGCGGTCTTTCTTTGAAGTTTGTAGACAGCGGAAATGTGAATTACGGTTGAAGCCAGACAATATTACTAAAGAATGAGGAAATAGCTATATAGGAATGTATGACGGACTTTAAAAGTATGCATTTACTGAAAATTAAATTATTCACTACAGGAGAACGCCTGGCTGGAATAATATTAAATAAATGTAACTCAACAAAGGAGATAGACTAGGAATTATATCCAAAAGGATATTATTCAAATATAAATAGTTTTAAAGATAATTAATATTTTTCACTTTCATCACATCGGCTAAAAGTTAGCTAATAATCTTTAAAAATTTATTACACTAACAAGCCTCAACGGATTTGTATAAAACTTATATGTAATGAAAGCCTCATATGGGGAAAAGGGAATGATACATAGGAAGTGTGGTGAAGTGGGATGTTATAAATATTTATAGGGGACTTAGTGTACTGACTGAGATCAGCTGTGAAGGTATATATATCTAATAAGGGTAGTGTATTATATATAACCTTACTTGCTGCCACATATGTATACCTCAGTCAGAATTATTCTGGAATAGTGTGATGACTACGTTGTATGTCTAGGGTATGTGTATGATGAAGTGTAAGTCATAACAACAACAGACAGATAAACAATTTAATTTATTCCACCACACTTGACAACACTGTGACACTCACATACATATAACACTCTAAAGGATATCTTAAAGGAGTCACTGATAACTTTTCAAATAACAATATGTATTCATTGCTGTTATGAATGAATATGTGTCCTGATTCAAATACAAAGGGAACCAGGAATCACAATCAATTTTACTTACAAGTTATATGTACAGAATTTATCAATATGAATATTGTAATGACATATATTATTAAAAGTATCCTATGTGTGTCAGTTGTGTAGTAGTAATATGAGGTAATACTGGTTTTGTTTTGTTCAAGCTCTGTTGGTATTTGTCATCATGACTTCAATAGTTTGTCTTTATGGGAACTATTATTGGAGATGTTCTCAGTTCCTGATATTAACACAATTTAATTCCCCTCTTAATGTTATTTTTACAAGGTCAGTTTAAGCTGGGGGTACATAATTTTGAGCTCAGCTGGCCACATCAGCTTATCTTGCGTGATGGCGGCAGGAACAGACTCCTCTGCTCGATTCTCCCCTCGGCTCTGGAGACACCTCACTGATAGCTAAATGGACCAAGGAGTATGCTGTCCGACTCTGGATTCAGCAAAGCTCTGACCAGGTGCTGCTCAATACCATCAAGACCACGGTCCCTGAAAACAAGAAGGATGTACCTTCTACTTCATAACTAATTGATATTCTAGTTCTACACTGAGCACAATACATCACAAACATTGAGTTCAGAGCGTTAGGCCAACTGTCAGCTTCATCTGAAATACTTTATACCAGTATTTACCTCCTTAATGGTTACCACGCCTCTGCACTTCCAGCATTATTTCTGTCTAATCAATAATCTAGGTGTCAGTGTACTGTTTGGCCATTCCATGCAGTTTTACTTTCCTCCGACACCTTCTGTTCAGGCGGGAGCATTATAGGCTTTACATCATGTTTGCTACTGAACTACACATATATACAGGCATAAATTAACAATTCACATTCAATTTTCATTAAAAGATACTGAATGTTTCAAGCTTACCACAATTCTTGGAAACAAACACAGATACGTTGATTAGCAATGAATTCTGGCACAAATACTGGCACAAATTCCCATCTGCTTATGTTCCAGGCTTTTATTTAGCAAAAATATGAGCTAGCTTCAACGCACTGTTGCTTTATCAAGCTTATTTGACTAGTGGTCTCGAACTAACGCTCCTAAGTGAGTATATCAGCGAGTCTAGCCAATGGAGCCACGTTTCGACAAGTATTTGAAAAAATTTTAACTTCCTACGTCTCCCCTAACAACCAAAGATAGTATTTATAGCCCGACTAATCGTGTGTAGCCTTACATATCATTCCAGCCAATCAGTTCAAATGTAACTTGTGGCCCATTTCCCGTACAATGGTGGTGTAAAAAAATCTACCACTGAGCGATTCTGATTTTGGGTGTTGTCTGACAGCACCATCATTTTATTTTGGCTATAACTTGTTAATTCCTAGACTATTTGCATAACGTTGTACATATTCTTTGTCAGCAAACCCTAAGGAACCCAAATATATATATTTAATAGAACTAATATGCTGCGTTCAAAATATGCAATTCCTTCTACCTCCTGTTTCGAAGATGTGCTGTCTGGGTACTGTAATGTTTTCAAACGTAAACCCATCTATTGTTATCTTTCCTAATAAGCGTTTTTTTTGTGATTTTAAAACCTAACTCTGGGAAGGGTAGTGAATTTATCACTGTCCGTCCGAAAAAGTTAGTGCATGTGGCCTTACACGCGTGATAGTAGTAATTGTGTATCGCGTTACGCTTGTTGGGGGTGGCATTAATAGCGAGACGCGTGTTTAATTTTGCATGCGTTCCTGATTTTATTCGCCCCTCTCTCTTTCTATTTGAGTCCATCTGTTCGTTCGTTTTGGTAACGTAATATAATTAATGTTAGGATTAATTTAGGTCATTACGCAGTCTGCCTCTCAATGTTTTTCTTAGAAATACAGCACACGTTTCATTGAAGAAAGCGGGTAATAATACAGTAGGCTTTTACTATCAACGTGAAAGCGTTACAATTTGCAGACGAAGCAGAAAACAAGGGGGATTTCGAGTACTGTCATTGTGACAGCACTGTTATTTTACCATTCTTCTTCCTTTCTTTATTATATGTATTTATTAGGCTTTATATTTACTTGATAATTTATATATGTGGATTAGAATATTCCACGACATCTCCCCTCTTAAAACAGACATTATATGTCAGTCCTTTATTCTATATACACATAGAGAAATTTATTATTAGTTCTGGGGTTTACGGTGATTCTCATCACACGGATGGCGGCTTAAGAAATCCGCTCCCAAATTTGTTTTTCCAGATATATACTCAATGCTAAAATTATATGGAGCCAAAAGCAAGGACCATCGGAGTAACCTAGAGTTCTCATGCTTAGCCTGGGCTAGAAACGATAAAGGTTTGTGGTCTGTTTGCAACTTAAAGGCCTTCCCATACAGATAAATATTGAATTTCTTTATTGCCCATATTGCTGCAAGACATTCTTTTTCGCTAGTTGAGTAATTGATTTCAGCTTTATTCAATTTTCTGCTAGCATATGCCACTGGGCTTAATTCCCCATCCAATGCATCTGATTTCTGTAGTAGAGTTGCACCTAACCCAATATTACTTGCATCCGTCCTTACTATGAATTCTTGACTTAAGTCAGGTAATTTCAAAATGGGTTTACTTGTGAGCTTTTCCTTCAATTCTTGGTAAGTCATTTCACATTGTGGTGTCCATGTAATGCGATCTGGATGTCCTTTACGTGTCAAATCAGTTAACGGTGCACATATGGAATTAAAGTTTTTGATATACTTCTGGTAGAAACCACATAATGAGACAAAGGATCTCACGTCCTTCTTGGTTTGTGGTCTCGGGGCTTTCTGTAGTTTCTCTAAATTCTTTGGGTCAGGGGTCATGTTTCCCTGATAAACTGTGTGTCCCAAAAATTCCAATTCTTTACATCCAACGCAACATTTGGTTGGTCGGGCTGTTAAATTTGCCTCCCTAAGTCGATTAAACAGCATGTTCAGAGAGTCAATGTGTTCCTCAAATGTTTCTGTTGCTATCAGGATATCATCCATGAAATTTGTTATACATGGATTATTCAGAGGGTCCAATAATTTTCTCATCATTCTAGAGAAGACACTAGGCGCATTCTTCAATCCAAATGGCAATCTATTAAACTCATAGTGTCCTTCTGAGGTACTAAAAGCTAGGTATGGTCTAACCTCAGGCTTTACTGGAATCTGATAGTATCCTTTACTCAAATCCACTTTTGAGAAATATTTAGCTTTATTTAGTCTGGCAAACAGCTGATTTGTTTCCGGCAATGGATCCACCTGTCCTTCTGTAATAGCATTCAGTCTCCTGTAATCTATACAGAGTCTATGTTCTCCAGAGGGCTTCCTTAAGAGTACAACACCGGAACTATACGAAGATTCACTGTGTGAAATAATTCCTTCCTTCAATAGATAGTCTATCTCTTCCTTCAAAGCTTTTTCCTTAGCAAACGGAATCGAATATGGTTTCATACAGACAGGTGTGGGGTCTATCAGTTTCATATCATATTCCAATAGGTTTGTATGCCCTGGTCGGTCTGTTAACACCTCTGCATGATTATTTAGAACCTGTTGCACTCTCTCTTTCTGAGTTTTCGTTAAATGTGTACTGATTTTCACCTGTGCTGCTGTCTCACAGGGGTGTAATGGATACTCAAATGATGAAAGTGGTTCCTTTTTCATCTCCATGGCGATGGACAAGGTCAACAAGTGTGTCTCTTCCTGATGTTCTCTTTCCAAATATTTCTTCAGGAGATTCACATGA
Organism: Oreohelix idahoensis; assembly: GCA_024509875.1. Taxonomy (NCBI): domain Eukaryota; kingdom Metazoa; phylum Mollusca; class Gastropoda; order Stylommatophora; family Oreohelicidae; genus Oreohelix; species Oreohelix idahoensis. Next base: position 20,282 of record JAMPIV010009048.1, read on the forward strand.
TAGATTTTTTCTTTCCCCTTCTTATCTATCTTATAATTTGTTCTAGATACCTTCTCTAGAACTGTATATGGACCCTGCCATCCAATTTGTAACTTATTCTGACTCCCGGGCAAAAGAAGCAGTACTTTCTCTCCCACAGCCAAATTTCTGTCTTTCGCCTTCCTGTTATAATAGGCAGCATGTTTCTTCCTGGCTTGTTTCAAATTTTCATTGGCAAGTTTCCAACCAGTTTTTAAACGAGTGGTCAGCTCATTCACATATTGGTATGAAGATGTAATGTTTTCCTCTGCCTTTTCATCAGTCCACGTTCTTAACAAAGCTTCGAGTGGACCTTTTATTGGCCTTCCAAACAATAATGTTGCCGGGGCCATACCGGTTGAACTATGGGGTACCTCCCGATAAGCAAAGAGGGCGGCGTGCAGGTACTGGTCCCATGTATCTGGTTTTTCGTGTGCCAACTTTCTCAGGATCGACATCAATGTGCCGTTAAATCTTTCCACTTGGCCGTTCCCTTGGGGATGATACACACTACAATGGAAGTGTTTGGCCTGGAAGATCCTGAAAACTTCTTCAGTTAGTTTCCCCTTGAACTGAGAGCCATTATCAGTCAAGATTTGATTGGGAAAGCCTAACCTTGTGAAAATTGTGAGCAATGCCTCTGCCACATGTTTAGAATCAATCGATGACAGGGCTACTGCCTCTCCCCACATAGAACAAGTGTCCACCAGAGTCAGAATGTAGCTGTTCCTTCTCTTGGTTCGGGTGAGAGGTCCCACAAGATCCACGGCAACTCTCTCAAAGGGTGTTCCCACTATGGGCATTTCCCCCAGAGTTGCTGGTGCAGTCCAATGTTTAGGTGCTACTCGTTGGCACTCTGGACAGGATTTTACATATCGTTTGATATCTTCAGTTATTCCTGGCCAGAAATAGTGACAAGCTATTCGCTGTCCTGTTGCGCTGATTCCCATATGACCACTGAAGGGAATCGCATGCCCTAGTTCCAACACTTTAGTCCTATATGAAGTGGGAAGGACCAGCTGTCCGTGACCATTGGATTCAGATCCAGCCTTCCTATATATTAGTTTGTTCTTCATATAAAACTCTCCCTTGCCTGGAGGTGTATGAGATTTGGGCAACTTCTTGAAACATGGCTTGAGTGTTTTGTCCTCAGCCTGTGCCTTCCTCATCTCATCTGGGTGAGTATTTATGGGATTATCCTCCTCCTTTTTTGACTGTGATCTGGTCTGCACTGTTGCCAATATCACAGGTCTCTTGGGATTCCCAAGAAGACATATCTACACCCCAATATTAGAGGGTAGATTGGCTCATTTATCACTGCTGCTTTTATGATTCCTTCCACATATCGCGTTTTCACTTTTATTCGGGCGACGGGAAGTGTCATGGTAGCTACATCCTTGGTTGCAGTTTGAATCTCCACTGTTTCTGTGGTGTATTGATCGGCCTGCACCAGGTGAGAACTCACAACGGAATCGTAATCTAAACCGGTATCATATAAACATCTTATAGTGACACCATTACAGATGACATCTTCACACACTGGGGGGTGGTATGGTTCCTGTAATTCTTCAGGTTTGCCCTTCTTTTCCTTTTTCCCCGATGTCATAGCAGCAAAATGAGGAGGTTTCCTTCTACAATGGTCAGTGTCATGATTGTTCATCTTACAATTTTTTACACCACCTTTTTCCTTGGTTGAAAGATTTTCTTTCATCATATTTCCTTTCATCGAATTGTGGGAATTTATTTTTATTTTCATACCGTGGCCTATCAAATTGGTGCTTACCTTTATTTTGATCCTTAGGATCAAATTTATTAAAGTTCTGTGGTGCCCTAAAGTTGTCCATCTGTTTCTTTTTATTACCTGTTACCTCTGCTTGAGCTGCTTGATACCTTTCAGCAACATTTAGCAACTCACCCAGCCTCTCTGCACCTTGTTCCATGAGAAACTTTCTCAGGTCTGGAGCCATGGACTCTCTTAATTGCTCTATAAGGACCATTTCCTTAAGATCTTGGGTTTTCCCCAGAGAAGTCCATTTCTCCAAGTATGTCTCTATTCGTGCAGAGAACTGGTGATAGGTTTCACCTGACAGTAGTTTAGCATTCCTAAATTTTTTCCTATAGAATTCTGCATTCTTTTCATATCTTAACAAAAGAGCCTGCTTTAGCATGTCATAATTTTCCTGATCACCTCTACTCATTTTTGCAAAAACTTCATAAGCTGCCCCACGAAGTCCTTGAGATAACTTTAAGCTCCACCTTTCTCTCTCTAACCCATACGTGGTAGCTAATAGTTCATACCTATTTAGGTAGCTCTCTATATCATCGTCTTTCTCAACAAAATGATCTAAATGAAAATTCATAGCTGAGGTTGAGGCTCCTTGGCTAGCAGTGGCATCAGAGGCAAAGGGACTGGCACCATTTTCAGGAGCATGGCCCTGAAACTCAAACTCCCTTAGTCGTAACTCATGTTCCCTTTGTAATCTCTTCTCCTCCTTCTGCTTCCCTCTCTGCAGCTAATTTCTTCTCTTCCCTTTCTGCAGCTAATTTCTTCTCTTCCCTTTCTGCAGCTAATTTCTTCTCTTCCCTTTCTGCAGCTAATTTCTTCTCTTCCCTTTCTGCAGCTAATTTCTTCTCTTCCCTTTCTGCAGCCAATCTTTTGTCTTCTCTTTCTGCCTCCAATTTCTTAGCCTCAGCCTCAATCTGCAACCTCTTAGTCTCAGCCTCAGCCTCAAATTGTAACTTCTTAATTTCCCTTTCAGCCTCTAACTTTCTTTCGGCTTCAAACCTTCTTTCTTCGCGTTCAATAAATTTGTCACATTCCGTAGTGACATAGGCAACCATAACTTGCCCATCTAATCCTAACTCCTTTGCAGTCTGAACAGCAGCAGATCGAAACTTGGCCAGGTCCGCCATTGTCTATCAGGTAAATTTATACAATGTCTAACCAACAATTCAATTTCTAAATATATATCTAATGGACAACACAGGCACCGTGAGCTCAACCTTATTTAATTCCACCCAAGGATACCTTTTAATTCTTATATTCCCTGAAGTGAATTACCCCCAATATTTTTAATAGGGAAAGATTCAAAATCCCAAGAGCGAGACCCCAATATATGTGGTGAAGTGGGATGTTATAAATATTTATAGGGGACTTAGTGTACTGACTGAGATCAGCTGTGAAGGTATATATATCTAATAAGAGTAGTGTATTATATATAACCTTACTTGCTGCCACATATGTATACCTCAGTCAGAATTATTCTGGAATAGTGTGATGACTACGTTGTATGTCTAGGGTATGTGTATGATGAAGTGTAAGTCATAACAACAACAGACAGATAAACAATTTAATTTATTCCACCACACTTGACAACACTGTGACACTCACATACATATAACACTCTAAAGGATATCTTAAAGGAGTCACTGATAACTTTTCAAATAACAATATGTATTCATTGCTGTTATGAATGAATATGTGTCCTGATTCAAATACAAAGGGAACCAGGAATCACAATCAATTTTACTTACAAGTTATATGTACAGAATTTATCAATATGAATATTGTAATGACATATATTATTAAAAGTATCCTATGTGTGTCAGTTGTGTAGTAGTAATATGAGGTAATACTGGTTTTGTTTTGTTCAAGCTCTGTTGGTATTTGTCATCATGACTTCAATAGTTTGTCTTTATGGGAACTATTATTGGAGATGTTCTCAGTTCCTGATATTAACACAATTTAATTCCCCTCTTAATGTTATTTTTACAAGGTCATTTTAAGCTGGGGGTACATAATTTTGAGCTCAGCTGGCCACATCAGCTTATCTTGCGTGATGGCGGCAGGAACAGACTCCTCTGCTCGATTCTCCCCTCGGCTCTGGAGACACCTCACTGATAGCTAAATGGACCAAGGAGTATGCTGTCCGACTCTGGATTCAGCAAAGCTCTGACCAGGTGCTGCTCAATACCATCAAGACCACGGTCCCTGAAAACAAGAAGGATGTACCTTCTACTTCATAACTAATTGATACTCTCTTTTTACACTGAGCACAATACATCACAAACATTGAGTTCAGAGCGTTAGGCCAACTGTCAGCTTCATCTGAAATACTTTATACCAGTATTTACCTCCTTAATGGTTACCACGCCTCTGCACTTCCAGCATTATTTCTGTCTAATCAATAATCTAGGTGTCAGTGTACTGTTTGGCCATTCCATGCAGTTTTACTTTCCTCCGACACCTTCTGTTCAGGCGGGAGCATTATAGGCTTTACATCATGTTTGCTACTGAACTACACATATATACAGGCATAAATTAACAATTCACATTCAATTTTCATTAAAAGATACTGAATGTTTCAAGCTTACCACAATTCATGGAAACAAACACAGATACGTTGATTAGCAATGAATTCTGGCACAAACTACTGGCACAAATTCCCATCTGCTTATGTTCCAGGCTTTTATTTAGCAAAAATATGAGCTGGCTTCAACGCACTGTTGCTTTATCAAGCTTATTTGACTAGTGGTCTCGAACTAACGCTCCTAAGTGAGTATATCAGCGAGTCTAGCCAATGGAGCCACGTTTCGACAAGTATTTGAAAAAAAAAAATTTTAACTTCCTACGTCTCCCCTAACAACCAAAGATAGTATTTATAGCCCGACTAATCGTGTGTAGCCTTACATATCATTCCAGCCAATCAGTTCAAATGTAACTTGTGGCCCATTTCCCGTACAATGGTGGTGTAAAAAAAATCTACCACTGAGCGATTCTGATTTTGGGTGTTGTCTGACAGCACCATCATTTTATTTTGGCTATAACTTGTTAATTCCTAGACTATTTGCATAACGTTGTACATATTCTTTGTCAGCAAACCCTAAGGAACCCAAATATATATATTTAATAGAACTAATATGCTGCGTTCAAAATATGCAATTCCTTCTACCTCCTGTTTCGAAGATGTGCTGTCTGGGTACTGTAATGTTTTCAAACGTAAACCCATCTATTGTTATCTTTCCTAATAAGCGTTTTTTTTTTTGTGATTTTAAAACCTAACTCTGGGAAGGGTAGTGAATTTATCACTGTCCGTCCGAAAAAGTTAGTGCATGTGGCCTTACACGCGTGATAGTAGTAATTGTGTATCGCGTTACGCTTGTTGGGGGTGGCATTAATAGCGAGACGCGTGTTTAATTTTGCATGCGTTCCTGATTTTATTCGCCCCTCTCTCTTTCTATTTGAGTCCATCTGTTCGTTCGTTTTGGTAACGTAATATAATTAATGTTAGGATTAATTTAGGTCATTACGCAGTCTGCCTCTCAATGTTTTTCTTAGAAATACAGCACACGTTTCATTGAAGAAAGCGGGTAATAATACAGTAGGCTTTTACTATCAACGTGAAAGCGTTACAATTTGCAGACGAAGCAGAAAACAAGGGGGATTTCGAGTACTGTCATTGTGACAGCACTGCTATTTTACCATTCTTCTTCCTTTCTTTATTATATGTATTTATTAGGCTTTATATTTACTTGATAATTTATATATGTGGATTTGAATATTCCACGACAGGAAGGACGGAAGAATATAAGTGTGTAGTGAACAGAATAGAAAAACGAGTACAGGAAAAGCTTAGATTGTTTCAAATAGCTTCAAACCAGGAGATGAAATGAAAATCTTTTGGGACTTTTAGAGGTGCTTTCTCGTACGCGCGAGAGACTGAAATATAAGGACAGAGCGGCTCATTGGAAATCACACACCAAATCCAGAAGCCAGAGTGAGAAACTGGAAGACAGCATCTGCAAGAAAAGTTCTACTTTCACGCTGCATGCAGGGCAGATTAAATTAAGCCAATACAGTCTCACCGTGAGCTTATTAATCCTAAGAGTAAGTTTATTAAAAATATATGTATTACTAATATCATTTTATTTCAGATTTTATTTCTGATTGATTGTATCAGATATAATAAAAAAGAGAATGACGCTAACCAGAGATAACCTTCACCGGCATTGTCAGGAAGCAAACCATTAATTGGTTAGCCAAATATATCATGGCTAGTTCTTGCCTGGAAGCTTACGACATACCAGCAAGTACATAAGTGACTTGACATCCATAAGTGGAAGGCAAAGGTTATATCTTACCCATGTATCATAACATGTGATTTATTCATGTATATTGTTAATTCTGCACATTATACATTATCTTATCATGCTATCTCTGTAATATACTACCATGATTCATTCATTTACATACAAACACTGAAGACATGGTCGCATCATGAACAGCAGAGGGTGGTGAGATTGTTAGAACAATGGCCACCTAGTACTTCTTGTTCCAGGTTTTTATGATCAATGTTTATGATCATTCCTGATCGAGAAACTAAAGATTTGAAGAAGTTGATCCAGCTCACTGAAGCCTAGAGGTCAACCAAACTTCAACACCTTAGTCCCCCGTAGTTATAGGGCGGGCTGAAGGAAAGTCTTCCGTACTCCAGTGTGTCGGAGGAACCTCGAGCAGACGTGGCTAATAATACATAGGATAAGTTTATGTGTATCCCATCCAACGAATCCTAGTGGAGCAGTTTCTTAAGCGTTTATGTCTAGCATGATGACAACTAGATGGCAAGAGATAATGTGACAATCCTTTTGTTGTAAATTCAGTGGAAGATAAATCCAAGACTTTTTCTATTAGTTATTTTAATTTGTAACTGTAAATAATCATACATTTTACCATCTTCCAACACCCAGTTATCATTACAAGAATATATAGATGTACATAATAAATTGGATAATTGTACTCATCTGACTTGTTAAATTTTTAACTGTTAAAATTTTGAGTTACCTTTTCAAATTTAATTATAGTATCACATAGGGTTACGATAGCGAAAGTAGCATCTTATACTTCTGAAGCCTACATCTATTGTCCAGCTCAGAGTATTCACAGCTGTAACTCACTTGTGATACCAGTGTACATTGGAACATCACTAATTGAAAACGTAAATGAACATAAAACTCTAGGTCTAACTGTTGACCAGCACCTAAGTTGGAACTCACATGTAAGTGCACTCACAAAGCTAACGGCACAAAAAGTTTACCAATTAGCCAAAATCAAACACTTCCTGGATGAGGGGGCAAGGAAAATGTTCTACACATCTCACATACAAACATACCTAGACTATTGTTCCACAATCTGGGATGGTTGTTCCATATCCAACACAAAAAGGCTTCATTCACTTCAAAAACGTGCAGTGCGCCTAGTTGCTGATAAACACCAAACACATTGTATAGATCTATATAACTATCTTAAAATATTACCCCTTAGAAAGCGCTTCCTATTTAACAAAGCTAAATTCGCTCACAAAATCTTGTCACATAATGCTCCAACGTATCTGTGGCCACTTTTCAAATTCAATGAAAAACGTAGTCAGCGCTTAAACCAGTTAGATTTACCCAAGCCGAGGCTAGATTTGTACAAGAAGAGCTTGGCTTACTCAGCTGCTCATCTTTGGAACAATCTTCCACATGACCTGAAAAAAATGCACAGTCCCTACTCATATAATCGTAGACTGTTCAAATACATTATGAGTGCGGATTATATGCCGCCCTAAGGGATTATGTTTCGAATTATTATTATCTAATACACTGTATGGAGGGTCTGATGATCTAGTTTTTCATTTTAATATACCTTACTTCTTAATTGTAATCAGATACTGTAATGTATGCTTTTATACTACTTATAATGTTGCATCGCCTCTGAAATAATACCTTAAGTATGCTGGAGAATGTCTGGATACCTAGCAATAAAAGATGAGTAAGAGGAAGGGATAAATGCAAGACGGGCCTATATGCATGATTCTCATCTTTCAGTCAATACCCTTTACCGCCCTAAGGAGCATAGGTCATAAAACTGGATCTCGTGTAGTGGAGGCCTCAACAATTCACTCCCTGTGGCAGTATCTGCTTGGGACTCAAAGTTGCTCACCTGTGGGAAACATTTTTCGCGCATGCGCTGACAACACATGAAGTCCAGCTTATTTCAGCAGATTTCCAAATTGTCACGAGTTCTTATTATATGCCACCATTATCTGATTACGTTTCTAATTATGTCTTATTTACTGTATGAATTGTTTTGATTGTGGTTGGTTTTTTTTTTTTTTTTTTTTTTTTTTTTTATTTTTTTAGGTTTTTTTTTTTTGTTATTTTTTTTTATTAAAAATTCCCCCCCCCCCCCCCCCCTTAAATTTGATTATGTCTGGATGTTACAAATGTATGTTATTATTTTACCTCGATAATTTTGTACGCTTAAATAATGCTAAAAAATACATGTGCTATTGAAAGGATACGGTATGTAAGATGACAGAGAGAAGAAGGGCAGAATGTAAGACAGGCCTGCGTGCCCAATTCTTAATCCTTTGAAAATAAAGTTCGTTCGTTCTTTCGTTATCTATCTATCTATCTATCTATCTATCTATCTATCTATCTATCTATCTATCTATCTATCTATCTATCTATCTATCTATCTATCTGTCTGTCTGTCTGTCTGTCTGTCTGTCTGTCTGTCTGTCTGTCTGTCTGTCTGTCTGTCTGTCTGTCTGTCTGTCTGTCTGTCTGTCTGTCTGTCTGTCTGTCTGTCTGTCTGTCTGTCTATCTATCTATCTATCTATCTATCTATCTATCTATCTTTATTTATTTTAAAAACATACTTTAATTATGATGATTATTGCAAATGTTTGATGTTATATTACTTTTATAATGATACATGCCTTAATAATGCTTAAAGTAAATGTGAGTGTAACTGTCTTTTTTCTCTTGTTGATGTGATCACTGGCCCAAGACAGTATACATGTTGTTAGATGTGTAGTGCGAGCGTATGATGAATTGAGTGTGGGTGCGAATGAAGACGCGAATGTGTTTAGGCTCGTATAGATGTAGATCCTGCAACCCATACTCTCACATGCAGTAATCAAGGATGCTTTGACACTGCAGGCATGTTTCAAGACATTTATTGACGGGAACACACATAATATCAACAGGAACAGTCAGTGTAACAAGGTCATGCTGACCTGACATCGATAGGTATACATTTGGCATTCAAAAAGGTAAACATCAGAATAGACGTGCATGGTCAATAGCAAAGTTCTTCAATAATGACAGTTCGTAGCGTCGCCCTTGGCGTCTCTGACTAAACTCGTCAGATGCCTTAGTCACTGGGACACATAGGTGCAACTTGGCACTCCCCGCCAATTGCACATATCAGGGTGTAGTATAATATGCCCCACATCTCGTTCTGACGTCGGCCGTTGTAGGCTTCTGTTAGATTAAATTAGGTTATCATCAATTGCAGTGCTTATTGTATAGAAGTTCCGCCAAACCCCCTGCGGCAGTTTAATTAATATTATTTGGCATATGGATTTAACCACATACAATATAAGACTAAAGCACATCCTACGTGACTGAGTCGAATGAGCACAATGTATAAGTTCTGTTCGTAATCTCCCTTGTTACTTTTAGGTCGTTCTTTACATAGGTTCTGCAACTTCAGGCACTGCCACCGAAAAGCAATAATACTTATTAACCGAAAGATCTGAACGGCCGTGTACTTCTGTTAAATAGGTTATCATCAACCCTGCAGTAATCCTTATAGTAGATAGAAGTTCCGCCAATCTGCGGCTCCCACAATATATCTTCGTCACTGGATTTCTGGACAATATAAGACTAACAGTCTTGGATGGCTACCTCGAGCACAAATATATAAGTTCAGAAATGGCGGATCAGTGAGCTGCTGTTCACCCTAGGTAATCCTTTACATGTTCTGCCACCGAAAAGCGTAATAATGCATAAAGGTCGGTATTACCTGGAAAAAGAATCCTCAAAACTAAACAAGGAATTCTGTCGTCATCCCGACGCACAGAGATTCACTGGGGAAAACTGCCATAGCAGTTACTTCGAAGATTCTCCCCGAAAAACAATGGACTCTTGGTCCCTTCAGAAAAACAGGACCTCCCGGCTTCCCGGAAGTATATCTCACTCCCGCTTAAAAAACCTTCCCATAGGCCTACGCCGAACTGTCAACCTCTGACCCTAAAGGTCAAACACAATGAATGAATAAACAAGGGAAGACAACCCCTAATCAACCTGACATCGCAGGTAAAGACACAATTATACTTATGATACAAACATAAGCAAATAACTTGACAGATGACTCCGTCGAAAATGACAGCAACATTACTACCACCCCCCTGTAAAAAAAAAAAATGCAATTTTTTTTTTTTTTTTAATATGTTCATGAGCAAGATAGCACCAGTATCACTTCTGTGCTCATGCAAACAATGAACCTAATATCAGGTACAATAGAAGAGGGTACAAATCATCTCCCAACATAGGAGAAAATATTTCCTTTAAGCCAAACAAACTAAGGGATACCATTCAAGAAACCTAAGTTGCTGGCAATACCAATCATATATCAAACATTACTAAATAATATAACCATAGCAATATACAAATGTCAATGCTATTTTAGCAACATATCACTGATGGATGGACAAAATGAAATTTGTTAAATTATCTAAACATCATCCAAATACATTTGTATTACAACATATTATGATATTAAGGACAGACCTAAGTCTGAAAATATATCAGGAAAAACTAGGACACAAGATTTAACTGGAATCATGTGGGCATCTAGACAATATGTCCGCCATCACATTATCCGAACCACGGATAGCTCGCACCGTGAAATGGAAAGGCTGAAGAGCAATAGCATAACGAGTAGATCTCGAGCTCTTCAAATCCTTACTTTGCATAGCCGTAAGAGCTTTTTGGTCGGTTTCCATAAAGAAATGCGCGCCCAGAAGGAACCTTTGTAGCTTAAGAATGGACCAAACCATAGCCAACAATTCACGGTCCAAAACCGAGTAATTCCTTTCTGCCGCATTCAGCTTCCTAGAAATATACATTACAGGATGCAGAGTTCCTGAATATTCCTGCATTAGTGCCGCTCCAATGCCAGTGGAAGAGGCATCACTACGAAGGACAAAAGTCTTATCAATCGTCGGTAGTCTTAAGATAGGATGAGATGAGAACAAATTCTTAACCTGATCCAATGAAGATTGGCATTCTTGGGACCAACGCACCATATTAGGAGAACCTTTTTTCAATAACGTTGAAAGTGGTGCCATAATGGAGGACAGATTCTCAATGAATCTTCCATAGAATTGTATCAATCCCAAGAGACTACGCACTTGCTTTTTTGTCTTCGGAACCGAGATATTTAATATCTTTGAAATGTTTTGGTCCTCTGTCTTCAACAGACCATGACCAACTCGATGACCTAGGAAGGAAATTTCACTAAACCCAACAAAAGCTTTAGAGGGTTTAGCAGTCAAACTATGCTCACGTAGAGTAGATAGCAATTCCTTTAGACCCACATAGTGTTCTTCCCAAGTATCGCTGAAAAGACAGATGTCGTCTAAATATGCAATGACATCTGCACGATCTGATAGAATTCGTCGCATCATGCGTACGAAAGTCGCTGGGGCGTTCATAAGCCCGAAAGGCATAAAATTCCATTGAAACAGACCCCTAGGTGTCGAAAAAGCAGTGAGAGGTTTGGCGTGTTCCGTCAGTGGGACTTGCCAATAACCTTTCGACAAGTCTAGTTTAGTAAAGAATTTAGCTTTAGAAAGTCTAATAAGTAGATCATCTAATAACGGCATAGGTTCAGCATCGAACTTCGTAACTTGATTTAATTTGCGATAATCAACGCAAAGACGTATGTTATTGTCTTTCTTTCGAACAATAACTATTGACGAAGAATAAGCTGAAGTGGATGGTTCAATTATTTGTAGTTGAATCATTTCATCCAATTCTTTCTCGACTTGTGCTTGAAAATGAATAGGTATTGGGTATGGTCTTACTCTGATCGGATTACGATCAGTAAGTATGATGTCATGTTCTATGACATCTGTGTGTCCAGGAATGTCGGTAAGGACATCCTGATATGATTGTAACGTAGAGGATACTTGACGCTGTTCCTCAAAAGACAAGTTGGAAGAGACTGTAACGTCTCTCCACGATTCCGTTGAAGTAAGTGGAATCGTAGGAAGAGGTAAGTTCACGTCAGAAAAAAATAGTTTCCTCATCCTGTATAACAGACAGGGATGAGATGTGACCATGTTGAACTGGAGAGTCGTCCGTCGCCTGGAAAATAGGCTGTAAATAGTCTGGACGTTCAATAAACTCTGTTAGCATATTTATATGGAAGGTTTTATGCCTTCCATCCACATCGACAATATAGTCGACATCAGAAATTTTCGAGACTATAGTGTATGGACCCTTCCAAGAAATGAGAAGTCTATTCTCTCTTGAGGGCAGTAAGACATATGCTTTGTCTCCAGGACAAAGTTGACGTAGGCGTCTTTTCTTATTAGCAAATCGCCTAGCTTTTTCTTTCGCAAATTCGGAAGATGAAGTTGCTAACCTGCACGATTCGATAATCTTTTCTCTAAGAGCTATAACATATTCATATGACGATTGTGTATCATCGTCAATATTATCGGAAGTTATCAAATCGTGTAACAAGGACATCGGCCCGCGCGGTTGCGCGCCAAAGACAAGTTCGAAAGGAGAAAACCCTGTATGCTCGTTGGGAACCTCTCTATAGGCAAAGAGGACTGCAGGTAAAACCCTGTCCCAATCTTCAGGATGATCCTCCGTTATCTTGCCAAGTAAGTTCTTTAGTGTCCTGTTAAGACGTTCTACCAATCCATTGGACATTGGATGATAAATACTACTGAGAGACCTTTTAATGTCTAGCGTAGCCATTACCTGAGACATAACGTCCGAAATTAACTGAGTGCCGTGATCCGACAGTATTTCTCCGGGGAATCCCAGACGAGAAAATACGAGCCAAAGAGCATCAGCGATATCGACAGTTGATATGCTCTTCAGAGGAATAGCCTCTGGCCAACGCGTGCACATGTCCACGCAAGTGAGGATAAATTGGTGTCCTCTGGCTGACTTAATTTTGAACGGACCAATGATGTCTATAGCCATTTTCTGAAACGGCCGAATCGGAATATCTGCAGCCTGAATAGGAGCAGCATGTCTCGGACCCCTAGACTTGACCTCTTGACAAATTTTGCAAGATCGGCAATAAATTCGGATGTCTTTATTCACGAATGGCCAAAAAAAAGACGCAAGGACTCTAGTTTTAGTTCTGGAAAAACCCATGTGTCCAGCACACTGAGAATCGTGTGCATGCCGAAGAATTAAGGCTCTCATACACTTAGGCACAAGAATTTGCGAATGCATAGACTTGTCCGAGTGTTGTACCATTCGTACCAATATACCATTCTTCATAGTAATATACGATTTGTGATTCGTATTTTGATTGGGATCCCCTTTCTTTGCAAGAAGGAAGTATTTCTTCAAAGAAGGATCCTCTTCTTGACGTTTAACAAACGAGTCATGGGAAATCACCAAGTGCTCGTCTTGGCTATCAACTTCATTACTATTATCAGATGAAGTTGGGGGATTAAGAGCTTGAGCTCTTGTCACCACTGCATTGACCGTTTGAATGTTTCTTTCTTCCCAACTAGCAATTTGTTGCGGGGTGCATTCCTTAACCCCATGAATACGACCGATTATAAGATCCGCAATAGGATTAGGAAGAAGACATGCATGGACATCTCCTGTGAAGAAAGGAGTGTCAATCCTAATAATAGCAGTAGGATAACTTTCCATAGTACCACCAAATGTAACACATTTGATTGTTTTTCCAGTGGCACAGCAAGGATCTATCAGAGACTCCTTAACCCCGACGGTAGTACATCCCGAATCGAAAAGTACTGAGACTAGCCTATCATTTATTAGACCTTTATCTAAGATGAGAGATCCTCTCCCATCATGCGCAACTGTAGCAGGTAGAGCAGGAAGAGGGTGACCACAACTTAGCGTAGATACAGTTGATGAGTCAAACAATGTTAAGCATTGGGGGCATTCAGTTGCTCTCCCAAAATCGAAAGCACAACCAGTGATAGCCCTAGAGTTACCACTATCATTTACTGTATTACAGGCTCCATCAAACTCTTGTTGCGCAGAGTTTGCCTGTTGGTAAGGTCTTTTCTTGTTAAACCTAGGTCTACCTCGATTATCATTTCCCCTGTAATTATTTCGACTATCATTTCCCCTGTAATTGTTATCATATTGCCTATTGTAATCATCATTCCGGTTTGAATCCCGGTTTCTAAATTCACCATCGTCATAATCTTGACGTCGAGAATGATTACCTCGAAAATTTGAATAATTATTATTTGGATAGCCTTTGCGAAAGTGTCTCAAATTATTACCACTAAAATTACGAGAACTACCATCTTGTCTCCACTGCATAGACGAAGAACCATCATGTGTTGGATTACTCCGCTTCTGAGTGTAATTTTGATTACTTCCCCTATTCCAATTTTGTTGAGCACCCTGAAATTTTTTTTTAAAATTAGGGCCATATGGTGTTGCCGAAGCAGCTGGCAACCCTTCTTTCACTTTAGAATTGCTAACTGTAGCATGGGGATGTGCTGTGGCATACTGACAACAGTATTCCTCCATTTCTTTTAAGTTTTTAGGCTTACGCTCATGAAGGAATGCAAGAAAAGAATCATTAACAGATGACAAAACCTTATCTCGCAATAATAAGTCCATTAGACCTTCATATGTTTTCTCAATCTGAGACAACTCAACCCATCGTGTAAATGTACGACGTATCTTTGTAACAAAATCAGAGAAATCTACTCCATTTTCTGGCAACATTGTCCTAAAACGAAGACGATAGTCTTCTTGTTTTAGTTGATATTTTTTTAGTAATGCTGCCCTGACAACATCATAATTAGTCCTCTCATGTTCGTCTATTGTCATAAGAGTAGTCACTGTGTCACCTGTAAAAAATGGCATCAGTTGTTCAACATATTTTTCCTTTTTTATGTTATGCGTATCGCACAAAAATTGGAATCTATCTAGATAATCTGCTACGTCATCCTTTAAAGGATTGAAATGAGGCAATTTAATCCTACTAACAAACTCCCTTGTCGTACTCGAAGTTGTTTGCTGAGCACCCGTACTCGCCAATTTCAATTTCTCTAACTCCAAAGTTGCGAGTTTTTCATCAAGTTCCATCTTCTGTTTTCTTTCCTCATGTTCCATTTTTCTGATTTCAGCCTCAGCTTTCCTCTCCTCTGCAGCAGCTTGAGCTTTCCTCTCCTCTGCAGCAGCTTCTTTGTCTAATCTCTTCTGTTCCGCTTCTTTGTCTAATCTCTTTTGTTCAGCTTCAAATCTCCTTTCCTCCACCTGCATCTGCAATTTCTTTTGTTCAGCAGCAATATTAGCTTCTCTGTCTAGCCTTTTTTGTTCCGCCGCAGCTTCTCTTTCTAATCTTTTCTCTTCAGCCTGAGCTTTTTTTCTCTTCTGCAGCTAATGCTTTGTCATACTGAGCAACAACCCATTGTTCTAACTGTTGACCAGTCTTATCAAGGGCTCTCCCTTGTGTAATAAAGTAGTCCAATGTAGACATCTTGTCTACTGAGATCAGTAACTTGAAAAAAAATTAAATAAATTACCTTATCCCACTTCAATGGGAGACAAGTCTGAAATGCTAGACTTGTATACTCACTTCACTTTCTTTCACACTCTTAGTCTTGTTTATAATGTACCCAAAAAATCACCTGAGTACCTGTGGAAAAAAAATTCCCTTATATCCCACTCACTATGGGCACAAGTCTTTTTTATAAAGAACTTGAATATGTATTTCACCTTGTCTCAATCTTTGTAGATAACAAGTCTTTTATCAAAGAACTTGTATAAATATCTTATATAATATTATTTAACAAACTCTATATGAAGAGTCTACCTTATCAATAATATCAAAACATGACCAAGTATGTGTATGTAGACTGTGCATGACAGTAATGTAGTACAACCAAAAAAAAAAAAAATACAAAGACAAAGATACAAAACAATACAAATGGCAACACTGTTTTAACCAAAAATGTGTAGAGAAATACACAAGAAAGGAGAGACCTACAGAATACAAACAAAACAAATCGACAATCAAAACTGAAAAACAGACAAAATATTACAAAAACAACGTTAAGTACAATTACATCACAGCTAACATCAATAGCGACCAATTGTCACTAGCAAATTTCCAAATTAAGAAAATTTGCACCTACAGAACGCTTACAGTAAGCCTCGATCAAGTGGCATATTTACCGTAAGACCCACCAACCGAAAAACCCGCAGAAAAATACACAAAAACAGCAGAAGTAACATAATATAGCAATCAATTTCAATGTGTTGCAGAACAAGTTCAGTCACAGCTGAAACTAAAATAAATTCCTTGCTCCTTGCGAACACAGAAACGAAATGTCAAACGCGCACTGAACGTCAAATCCACTGTAACATAAAGTGGTATTCACGAACCAAAGTTACTATGACCTTCTCAAATTAGGGCTTGCACATTGAATGTTTACCATTTCCACGTACTGTTTACAAACACTTGACCTCCAACAATGTAGCTTGAATGCTCTGACCTAGAAAAGTCTGTTGTTGAATGAAACGTGTAACAACCAGCAGTACTGTTTACAATAGGAACCCGCCTTCTATGCAGTTATGGTCCACGTAGCAAATGCCTAGTAGTTAACTTCAGTACATGTCTTGTTATGGTTTATGTAGCATTATAACATAAATGCTCGTACTGTTTATTTGGGTCAACCGTTGATGACCTATATCTGTCCTGTTGTAGCCAAAACTTGCAAGTGTAGAATTAGCGCTGTGTGTTACGGCTGTCCCGTGTGTAGCTTAGACCCACAGATCAGAAGTGTAATGTGTACTTGTCCTTCTTGTCACTTTCTCGCCAAAACTGGAGACATCATACATGTAACAGCCAACCAGGAATGTAAATTTCTGAATCCATAAATGTCAACAATAATGTCAAATGCTCGCTCTGTTCTTTTTAAACCCACAGGTCTGGTCCATCAGAAATGTAAGTTTCTAGGCCACATTGGCGACAAGAAATGTATCATAAGAGCCCACGTAACTGGTCCACCAGAAATGTAACTGTCTTTTTTCTCTTGTTGATGTGATCACTGGCCCAAGACAGTATACATGTTGTTAGATGTGTAGTGCGAGCGTATGATGAATTGAGTGTGGGTGCGAATGAAGACGCGAATGTGTTTAGGCTCGTATAGATGTAGATCCTGCAACCCATACTCTCACATGCAGTAATCAAGGATGCTTTGACACTGCAGGCATGTTTCAAGACATTTATTGACGGGAACACACATAATATCAACAGGAACAGTCAGTGTAACAAGGTCATGCTGACCTGACATCGATAGGTATACATTTGGCATTCAAAAAGGTAAACATCAGAATAGACGTGCATGGTCAATAGCAAAGTTCTTCAATAATGACAGTTCGTAGCGTCGCCCTTGGCGTCTCTGACTAAACGCGTCAGATGCCTTAGTCACTTGGACACATAGGTGCAACTTGGCACTCCCCGCCAATTGCACATATCAGGCTGTAGTATAACAGCCGAAAGCACAGGCCTCGTTCTGACGTCGGCCGTGTACTTCTGTTAAATAGGTTATCATCAACCCTGCAGTAATACTTATTGTAGATATGAACTCCGCCAATCTGCGGCTCCCACAATATATCTTCGTCACTGGATTTCTGGACAATATAAGACTAACAGTCTTGGATGGCTACCTCGAGCACAAATATATAAGTTCTGAAATGGCGGATCAGTGAGCTGCTGTTCACCCTAGGTAATCCTTTACATGTTCTGCCACCGAAAAGCGTAATAATGCATAAAGGTCGGTATTACTTGGAAAATGAATCCTCAGAACTAAACAAGGAATTCTGTCGTCATCCCGACGCACAGAGATTCACTGGGGAAAACTGCCATAGCAGTTACTTCGAAGATTCTCCCCGAAAAACAATGGACTCTTGGTCCCTTCAGAAAAACAGGACCTCCCGGCTTCCCGGAAGTATATCTCACTCCCGCTTAAAAAAACCTTCCCATAGGCCTACGCCGAACTGTCAACCTCTGACCCTAAAGGTCAAACACAATGAATGAATAAACAAGGGAAGACAACCCCTAATCAACCTGACATCGCACGTAAAGACACAATTATTCTTATGATACAAACATAAGCAAATAACTTGACAGATGACTCCGTCGAAAATGACAGCAACAGTGAGGATGAAAGGATACAGTATACATGATGAGAGAGAGAGGAAGGGCAGAATGTCAGACGGGCCTGCGTGCCCAATTCTTAACCCTTTGAAAATAAAGTTCGTTCGTTCGTTCGTTCTATCTATCTATCTATCTATCTATCTATCTATCTATCTATCTATCTATCTATCTATCTATCTATCTATCTATCTATCTATCTATCTATCTATCTATCTATCTATCTATCTATCTATCTATCTATCTATCTATCTATCTATCTATCTATCTAATCTATGTATTAATGTTTATTTTTATTTTTATTTATTTTATTTTTACATTCATTATTATGATTATTATTCTTTTTTAATGTTAAAAACGTACTTTAATTATGATGATTATTGCAAATGTAATATTACTTTTATAATGATAAATGCCTTAATTATGCTTAAAGTAAATGTGAGGATGAAAGGATATAGTATATATGATGAGAGAGAGAGGAAGGGCAGAATGTCAGACGGGCCTGCATGCCCAATTCTTAACCCTTTGAAAATAAAGTTCGTTCGTTCGTTCGTTCGTTCGTACTTCTCGGGCACTGGAACTTCATACTTTCTGGAGAGAGATTCTACTTCTGCTCTACCACTATCATCATAATAGGAAAACCTTTCGCTACAGATGGTCATAAGTAGCTCTGAAACAAAATCCATGGTGATATCACGAGAAGAAAGAAGACATCAGACTAAGCTGGGAGAACAGGTCCTGGAGCAGGTCGACCACTTTAAATACCTCGGAGCTATTATAGACCGAAAGGAAGG
Organism: Oreohelix idahoensis; assembly: GCA_024509875.1. Taxonomy (NCBI): domain Eukaryota; kingdom Metazoa; phylum Mollusca; class Gastropoda; order Stylommatophora; family Oreohelicidae; genus Oreohelix; species Oreohelix idahoensis. The sequence continues at coordinate 39,338 of JAMPIV010009048.1, forward strand.
CATCAAAGAAGAGTTGGCCTCTCGAAAAGCAGCAGCTGGGAGACTTTTTCAGGCCATAAATCGAGGATTCCTCAGCAAGATGGAGGTTGATAAGAAAATGAAGATGGCTGTATACCGCTCCACCTATGTCCCAGTCTTGACATATGGATGCGAGTCATGGGCAATGACAACAACCCACAAAAGCCAGATCCAAACCTCAGAAATTAGGTATCTGAGGATGGTGGTTGAAGTAACAAGAAGAGACACGGTCTGCAACCAGACGATACGTCAAGGCCTAAAATCCCACTCCCTGCAGACCCAAGTAGAACAGTCCCAACTAAGATGGTTTGGCCATGCCTGCAGAATAAGAGAAGATCGGCTACCGCGACAAGCATGGGAAACAAAGAGCCAGGGATCCAGACCCGCAGGACGACCCAGAGTTCGCTGGGAGGACAACATTAGACAATCTTTGAAGGACCGAGGACTAGAATGGAACCAGGCCAGGAGGAAGACAGCCGATAGGATAGTCTGGCGCTCTCTCTTCCAAACCTATACATCTCACGGTAGAATGGGAACGACTAAGTAAGTAAGGGAATAAATACGAGCTGACATTTTATACTATAATAACACCCCTGGAGCATAGGAAAGGGCTGGCGAGAAAATGACTTACCTATCAGTTTTGTTCTCTTCAACAACCATTATCTGAACTGTGCGGTTAACTACCTGACTTGCCTTGTTCCATTCCTACCTCTAGTTCACCTGATCTATTCTCCATTTCTGGGAACCAATTTTCTGTCCAACCTCCATCACGCCACAACTAGTTATTATCTAACTTCAATCTCGCCACAGTATACCACGCGCTACTTCCTTCTATCCTGGACCAAATGTGATGATCCCTTAAATACCAGTCAGGCTGGAGAAACTGGAGCTCATGATATCAACCCGACACGTTTCGGAGTGGCAGAAAAGCCACAGGAAAAGCCTAGATCTACAGTGCAGAAAAAATCAAAATAGTAAAGAAGTCTTCAACTTGGTATTGGCTGCAAAAAAGCGAAAAGCTCAGTGGACACAGTTCAACAACAACAACAAGGAAGAATATATTTGTGTAAAAACTCAACATTTCTTACGACTCATTTTTATTTAACATTAACGGAAATTTGTCATGACGTACGTCAGCAAGAGTGCAAGGAAATTATCTGCAGCATTTCCCCGTTCGCTCGTTGTGACCTTTACAGCTTTTCCAATTTTCAGGAAGCCTGCAGCAAAGCATTGCATGTGCACTTCCAGGGGTGGGTTTTGTAGCACTTTGTTTGACAAGATGAGGCTACCACCTACATGCACACCATTACAGTGGCGCACTAAGGGGAGTGCGAGGGGGCTGTAGTAAGATCCCTGATACCCCGATCAAATAGATAAAATATTATAGATTAATATAAAAATCCAAATACTATAGAGATAAAGTAGGGGAGTTGTGCTTAACGTCTTCGCCATCGCCCGCAGTCGCGCAGGTTTTGAGAAAACCTTAACGCAAAGTGAATGATATCATCTCTCAATATTACAAGCTTTTTCATACTCCGTCCTTGAAATTAACTATAACAGTTTGATAGCCTAGGCGTGTTCGTTCCAAGAAAGAGTGAGAGACAAACGGGGGGAGAGAAATTATTAATAGAACGACATGCGACAGTGGCTCTAGGCATCGAAAATGCGTGACTTTGCTACTAGCAGATTTGGAAAAGCGGTGCAAATCCACTACTAACCGCGTGCCCACCCCGTTCATTACTAGAGCAGTTTGAATGTATAACCACTTAGATAGGGAGACGTTAGTATAAACACACAGACAAGCTCGAATTTCCTGTATACAGTGGTAGTATTTTCTGATGAAATCCTAACGCGCTGCTTCATTTTGAAACGAACGAGAGAGAGAGAGAGAGAGAGAGAGAGAGAGAGAGAGAGAGAGAGAGAGAGAGAGAGAGAGAGATAGAGAGAGAGGGACAACGATGGTGGATTTATAGAAAAATTACGGCTAACTTGGAAATTTGAAAATACCCCCTAATGTGTAGGGCTGGAGATGACGAAAGTGAAACTTAGAAGAATAAAATAGACGAAAGGACAGTTGACAAATAAAATGATAATATTTGTTTATTAGAAGACAATACTACCCATAATGTGTAATATCTTACAATAAAAACGATTAGATAATAACAGAAATATTGTAAAGAAAAGACACAGAGACAGACGCATTGATGTTCTCACTCAACTTGGCCAGTCGGGGAAGAGGGGGGACGTTACATTTTTGAAAGTGTAATTTATTTTTGAAAAAAAGAGGCTAGTGGGCATAACATAATTCGATTGGCTGTGGTAGAATAGACTAACAGTAGTAATAAAAACAATTTGAAACCAGCGTTAGTGGCCACTCGAAGATTTAACTTTCACAAGTAGTGTTAGCATCAGACGCAAGGAATACATGACCAGTGCCTTCGCTGTTCTACATCAGTGGTGATCTGAATGTGCCCATTGATCGCCGGTTAACCTACAAATTGTGTATTATTTCATTGATGCGGTAAGATAAACATTTATGTAAATCTTATTATTGATATGTATTTGTATTATTGAATGTATATGCATTATTGATGGGTAGAGGCTACACTAGAAAGGCGCCAACCTCAAAACTTTGTGTCATGCCACAAATGTTATTAGGAAAGATTATCACCTTGTATTAAAGCCAGACAGGCTTACTGAAACTTTGGGAGAAAATAAAATACATAAAAGGGGAAATTGATGAATATTATTATGATGTAAGACCAGAAAACCACTGGCCATCTTCAGCAAGTCACAGTGTTTGCACATGACTTTATATAATTAACTATAATTTCTTCTATGACAAGGAATGTATCAAACGGATGTTTGAAGATTACCTGATGATGAATAGGGCACCAAATCAGATAGGAACGATAGCTATTTATTTAGCAACTTCACTGAACTTGAAACTGTTGATAATGTTAAATTGTTTAGAGATGGAGATAGGTATATGATGTACTGAGGAGGCCTTAATCCTCTCAATTTCAGGGTTCCATCTTGAAACAATCAGTGAGCCACATACCTTAATATACGTACTCCTGAAGCTGCAAGCTCGAGGCAAAAGTATCTGTGTGCCTTAAATCAAAAGAGTTTTGAAGCAGTCTTCAGACGTTGCAGTCGTGAAGAAGGTGGTTGTGAGAAGGACATCACTGCGTTCCAGAAAACCAAAAAGATAAGCCCAATTGTCCACGGGCGTGTGTTAGTTCATTTAACCATACTCTCCATCATTATTATATCAATCAGTATTGTTGACATGATGATACAAGTCGTTTCTCAGAAGCGTGTCCATTCATAGGAGTTATTGCTTCATCAGAACACTTCCATTCAGAAACAATTTAGTTTAATATTAACAGACACAGTTGTTGTTTAAATTACTTTGCTGTAAATAAATTGCCTTCTACTTTGAGTTTAAACAGTCCTGTATCCCAGCAATTGAGATACAGGAAAATACAATTGTAAAAAATATTATCATTTAAAATTTACCCAGTGACTTGTTTAATTACTTGTTCATTAAGTTATAGGTGTAGTTGTTGTCATTTTATTAACATTACATTGCATATTACCCTAGACACCTAGCCAGATAACATCCAGACACCTTAACATATAATTAGGATCAAAATATATAGCAGATTGAGGTCGTAGGGTGGTAGCAGACAGGTACCCTGAGAACAACTTCATCAACAATTAGACTCAGGGACTTGCATAGCTGACCTCACATCTGTAGACAATTAATACTTAACCTTTTAACATCTAAACCTACCACAGGGGCGTTCCGCTCCTGGTGACAGCCAGGAAAGGGGCGCCACTGGACAGTATTATGATACAACTTACTGTTAAAAATATGCTTGCAAGTGCTTTTCTTTACAGCAGGAGGGTGTCAAAGATAGGATCTGCCGCGGGTGCTAAATATTTTAAGGACGCCTCTGCTGACCATTATATTAGGAGTCTCTTACGACTTTTTCTGAGGATAAAGTGATTCTATTCTTTATTTGTCTTATCGGAGATTCCTTGAGGTTGCACGAAGCAAAGAAAGATGCCCAATAGGGAACTGATGACAAGAACCAGACACATGCCAGTGGAACAATAGTTGAGAGCAGATCGCTACCGATGGATATGCCACACACATTGAGGACACCTGTTGATAGCGTTACAAGCGAATCTTTGCTATGAAGTCCCCACAGTAAGAAAGGTAGAGGGACGCCGAAAAACACATTAATAGAACCGGGAAAAAAACATAAACACAAATAGGAATACGTCTTACTAAGAAAAAGGACAAGGAAAAACCTACGTTGCTTCCAAGAGGCCTTCGTCAGGGGCAGAAAAACAAAAGACAGAAGGAAAAGAAAGTGAGAATTAAGTGGAGAACATGAAAGTTTAGAAATAAGAGAAAAATACTCCCTGATGTGTGTCACATGTTGGACGGCAGTTCTCCTCATATACTCATATGCTCATAACAGAACCGGAGGTAGAAATGAAATAGATTAAGAAAAGATGATAAGAACTTGTGCGAACGGCACAGGATTGGATGATTTGTTGAAGATGTATGCTGCTCGTTTGACCAAAAAAGGTCATGAATCAATGAAGGTGGAGGCGGAATTAGAAATACACACATTACAGATAAGAGGAGTGCAAGAATGCAGAAAGCAAATAAGGAGGGTAAGGCGAAAAGTAAGGTGAAACTGACAAAAAAAAAATGATGAAGATGAGATGACAAAGAATAAAAAGACCAGAAGAACTATAAGATTTAAAAAACCAGGGTTGTGGAGTCGGCCAATACATTTTCCGACTCCCAACGCCAGCTACAGTTTTTTTACTAGTCATATGGCATAACATTCGGTGTCGGACATTTTTACCGACTCCTGAATCCACAGCTCTAAAAAAAAAAAAAAAAAAAAACTAACATATCTTAAAATGTATATTTATTTAACATTAATTGTAATTTCCCCATGACGTATAAATGTAAGGGTGCTACAAAATACAGAAAAAATATATATATAAATAAAAATAACTTTCAGAAAATTACTAACGCCCTTCCCCCCCCCCACCCCACCCCCCCCCCCCCCCCCCCCCCGGAAATAATCTAACATCGCTCCCTACAAAGCACAATAAAAATATCTCCAATATTTGATCTAGCAGCTACAGACAATGTGGGCTGGCTGGCTGTTATAATCGATGTGGGGCACACATCAAGCCACACATTTAAAACGCTTTCACAAACAAAGCGAGATTGGGAAGGTTGGGGGGGGGGGGGAAAGAGGGGGTGGGGGGGGTGTGGGAAAGGGCGGTAGAATATGGCCGTCTTTCTGAAAACATTGCAGTGTTTTTATTTTTTTTTTTTAGTCGTGGCTGGAAAATTAACACCTTATACTTGCAGACGGACAGACTTTTGGCACACTTATGGCCGGGATGCTTAGAAGTCTTTAACAGACGCTGTTGCCCGCGAGCTAAATTAGAGGACATGTGTAGACATTCGCAAGAGCGCATTCACATTAGCTGAAAGTTCTGTGTTTGTCTGTCTGCTTGCCTGCCTGCCTGTCTGAATTCTGTCTGTCTGCCTACCTGCCTGTCTGCCTGTTTGCCTGTCTGTCTAACTGTCTATCCGCCCGTCCATCCATGTACCCCCTCATCTATCTCTGGAATTAGTTCGAACCCTATTCTATCTATCTATCTATCTATCTATCTATCTATCTATCTATCTATCTATCTATCTATCTATCTATCTATCTATCTATCTATCTATCTATCTATCTATCTATCATTATGTCTGCCTGTCTGAGTATTCTATATACCTATCCACCTATACGTCTATTCAGCTATCTACATCTATTTCAACATTTAAATCTACGTACAACAAAACAAAACGAACAAACTAATTAAGAATGCCAGTGCCGGAGTTGAATAATAATGTTCACACCTTGGCCTGAGTACAAATGTATGTCTCAGGAATTAAGCTGCAATTAAACGGATTTATTTATTTCCTGGATAATCAGCGGTGAGTGGGGGCAAGAGCAGAACGTAACATTAATGCAACAAAGAAGTAATAATCTATTCCATATTATTATAACATTATCTCGTTTTCATTATCTTTGATAACTGCTTATACATAATGAGAAATATAAATTGAGAATAAATACAGGAACCGATAACACGGTTGTACTGGAATTTCTTAAAAACATTTCTTCCATTAAAAGAAGTGGAGGCATACATATACACAACAGGCCAATCACCTGTTTGTCTTACAATTTGATTACATGTTCACTCAAGAGCCATTGTGCTCTCTGGGTCACCTCTACACTCTGTTAGGGGGTAGAAGAAGTTCCGATTAAGAAAGAAAGGAGAAAGGAGAAGCATACATATACTTTGGTAGCAATATAGCCACAGATTAAGGGGCAGGCAATGATATCAAAAATAGAATACAAAAGACAAGAGAAGCTTTGGTTGCATTGTCAAATATACGGAGACCAAATGGAATCGCGTTCAACACAAAATAAAACAGAATTGTCAGGTTCAAATGTCAAGTCAGTCCAACTGTTTAGCTCTGATAAATGGAAAACAACAAAAACAATAAACTGAAAGGTGTATACTTTCATAAATGGGTGCTTGCGTGGAATAGAAGGATTGACGTGGTACGACAAAGTCACTAATGTGGAACTGATGATGACAAGAACCAGACAAGTGCCAGTGGAACATGAGATGACAAGAACCAGACAAATGCCAGTGGAACATGAGATGACAAGAACCAGACAAGTGCCAGTGGAACATGAGATGACAAGAACCAGACAAATGCCAGTGGAACATGAGATGACAAGAACCAGACAAGTGCCAGTGGAACATGAGATGACAAGAACCAGACAAGTGCCAGTGGAACATGAGATGACAAGAACCAGACAAGTGCCAGTGGAACATGAGATGACAAGAACCAGACAAGTGCCAGTGGAACAAGAGATGACAAGAACCAGACAAATGCCAGTGGAACATGAGATGACAAGAACCAGACAAATGCCAGTGGAACATGAGATGACAAGAACGAGACAAGTGCCAGTGGAACATGAGATGACAAGAACCAGACAAGTGCCAGTGGAACATGAGATGACAAGAACCAGACAAGTGCCAGTGGAACATGAGATGACAAGAACCAGACAAGTGCCAGTGGAACAAGAGATGACAAGAACCAGACAAATGCCAGTGGAACATGAGATGACAAGAACCAGACAAGTGCCAGTGGAACATGAGATGACAAGAACCAGACAAGTGCCAGTGGAGCATGAGATGACAAGAACCAGACAAGTGCCAGTGGAACATGAGATGACAAAAACCAGACAAGTGCCAGTGGAACAAGAGATGACAAGAACCAGACTAGTGCCCGTGGAACATGAGATGACAAGAACCAGACAAGTGCCAGTGGAACATGAGATGACAAGAACCAGACAAGTGCCAGTGGAACATGAGATGACAAGAACCAGACAAGTGCCAGTGGAACATGAGATGACAAGAACCAGACAAGTGCCAGTGGAACAAGAGATGACAAGAACCAGACAAGTGCCAGTGGAACATGAGATGAGAAGACGACGCTGAAGATGGATAGGACACACACAGACGAAAACCTGTTGAAATCATCACCAGGCGGTCCTTGCTCTAGAATCCCCAAGGTAGGAGAGGTACATAAAGACTAAAGAACACACGGGAAAGAGAACTGGAAACAGACAAGTCCTTGAGCTGATGGCACGGGACAGGACGACTTGACATAAGTTTGCTGAAGGCCTATTGTTACGTACATTTATTACCTAAGGGGGTAGTCTTCGGTCCTGCCAAATGTACGCACCAGTTTTATATATTTTATTATTTGTGCGTTACTTAGATCCATGTTTGGGTGAGCAGTACAAAAATTTTTTGCATGTTCTTCTAAGCCTTTCATAGATAAAGGTTTCCTTTCGTGTAAAAAATGCGAGAAATGTAGGATTTACAGACGAAAGTACCTTATCGCGCATCAGTAAATCGAAGAGACCTTCATACGACTTTTCAATTTTGGATAATTCGATGATGTACAACTACCAATACCAGTTGTACCACTCCATTCCACTGAGAAATGGAATGATGTTACAATCTCATCTACTCTTTCGGCTGATCAACGTCAGCAAGTCTCTAATATTCTACACTCGTATGAGGATGTCCTCACTGACATCCCAGGTCATACGTCAGTCATCCAACATGACATTATTCTGACTGACGATACGCCTATTCGAGTTCGCCCATATCCTATTCCTTTACACTTTCGTGATAAGGTTGATAAGGAATTGGATGAGATGCTCCAATTAAATATAATTGAACCATCTTCATCACCATATTCTTCTTCCATGGTAATCATTAGGAAGAAAGACAACAATATACGTCTTTGCGTAGATTACAGGAAATTAAACAAAGTTACAAAATTCGATGCGGAACCATTACCTCTTTTAGATGACTTATTGGAGAGATTATCTCATGCTACATTCTTTTAGAAATTTGACCTTTCAAAGGGATATTGGCAAGTGCCACTCACTCCTAAAGCAAAGCCATTCACCGCTTTCTCGACACCACGGGGTCTTTTTCAATGGAATTTTATGCCATTCGGGTTAATGAATGCGCCAGCTACCTTTGTACGCATGATGCGCCGCATATTGTCTCATCGTCCCGATGTCATTACTTATATAGATGACATCTGTCTTTTCAGTGACTCTTGGGATGAACATATTCATGGATTAAAAGCTTTACTTTCTACCTTACGGGATTATAACTTAACAGCGAAACCTTCAAAGGCTTTTGTCGGTTTTCATGACATCCCATTTCTGGGTCACCGCATAGGTCATGGTTTCATGTATACAGAAGACAGTAACGTCTCTAAAATTTTAAACATCTCAGCACCTAAGACAAAAAAACAAGTTAGGTCGCTTTTAGGACTAATACAGTTCTATTCAAAATTCATCCCTCATTTGTCTACTATAACTGCACCTTTTTCGTCTCTACTGAAGAAAGGCACATCTAATGTAATAAAGTGGTCGCAGGATCACCAAACGGCGTTAGACTATATAAAACAATTTTTTTCAAATGCACCTTTTTTAAGGTTGCCTAACAAAGATCTCACCTTTGTTCTTCGCAGTGATGCAAGTTCTTACGCTATTGCTGCAGTTTTGATGCAGGAATATAACGGCACCTTATTTCCGGTTATGTACGTATCCAGAAAGCTCACGCCGAGCGAGACGAAATATCCCGTTCTGGATAAAGAGCTCCTTGCTCTTGTCTGGGCAATCACTAAACTGGATCGTTATCTCCTCGGATCACACTTTGTGGTGGAGTCTGACCAGAAAGCTCTTACCGCACTGAATACAGGGAACGTTAAGTCATCAAAGTCAGCGCGTTACGCTATAGCGCTTCAACCGTTCCATTTTGAGATACGAGCTATTCCTGGAGTGCAGAATGTGTTCGCAGACTGTCTATCAAGATGCCCAAGTGAACGTGTCGAAACTAAACCACTTCCAGATGTTGGAACATCCTCACCGATAACATGAATAACTTTGTACATTGTTATTGATACTATATTAACGTTTTATTAGAACGGGAACATTGGTACTACAGTAACTTTTTATTAATATGGCAACATTGTTAAGAGCGACAAATAGACATTCATTATTCTATGGAACATATTACACTACATGGCGTGTGCGAGAATATATTTTATCTTGTATGGAACATTCAGTACATCGTCGCGTCTATTACTAACTAGTTGCAACTGAACATTGACAATGAGTGATACTGGAATTACTTAGAAATATTAGTAACTGTTTATTTGTTAGTAATTAAGGAATATATAAATTAGATTAATTCAACTTAATCTATTTAATTGATTATGGATCACACACAAACTAACTTTCTTAGTTGTCAGGTAATACCTACATTCACGGGTCTTAGTTATGATATCTCACTTTTAGATCACTAGTCAACCATACTAGTGTTAGAAAAACATTAAGTGTGTTAATTCTTAATGTGTTTAATTTTGCATTGTTTCATTTTGCACATTGTATTTTCAATTTTTCTGTTTCATTGATTCTCTTGTCATTGATCATCATCAGTGTTGCTGTTCATTTTCATTTTTGAAATCATATGTTTCAAATTTTGTTGAAAACTTAGTTGAATTTTATTATCATCTTTTTTTTATGGTTTTTTTTCATTTTTCATTTTCAAACTTGTTTTACCACATCGTTCCAAAGTAGGTCGTTTGTGGATGTGTGCTTTAATGCATACTATCATTTAGTTATATTGATTTCTTTTAATATTCTTTTCTTAATATAGTATAACTTTATGCATTTCATATATCTTGTTGTAGTTTTGACTCACCTCTCTCGGGTATTAAGTTGAAAAAAAATTAATAGAATTAATTTTTTTAAGGGGAGGTGATAAGGGAGCTGTTACGTACATTTATTACCTAAGGGGGTAGTCTTCGGTCCTGCCAAATGTACGCACCAGTTTTATATATTTTATTATTTGTGCGTTCGATTGATTCACGCACTGACGTGCACAATGCAGTGTGAGTTGCTTTGGACGCACGGGTAACCTAGTTTGGGGATTGTGACGTCATGTTTTGAACGGGCAGTGCAGACTTTGTTATGTCCGAGATATATATTATTGGAATTTTCTGGCAGTTTTGTATAAGCCAGTATGTTATATTGATTCAATTGGTATTCTTGACGAAGCCAATGATGGAAGGATCATGTAAGTGTCGCCCCGGTTATATTTGTATATTTATTGCCGTAAACTAAAGTATCAGGCCGCTCCCAGTTGTAGTCTAGCGGGAAGTCATCTTAGCATGTAATTTCCTAGAATGGACAGACGGAGTCGGTGGTCATATTAGATTACCGTAGAGGAATAATACCTACGTGTAAACCAGTTTATTTATTCGTATGCTTCATATTTTAAATGCCGTACATGCTTCAATGCCAAAGTCGTGGCATGGATGTAAAGAGAGGTTAGCCGATTCAGAACTCGAACCTGAATAGATTGTTGTGGATGTTTATAAGACTTAATTCTTGAAGAATCACTAAGAATGATCAACAACTTCAAAGTATGACATTTTGTACCTATAATCTGTAACTATGATCGTATCGTTCCTTCGTATGTGCCATGTTGAATAAACTATATGTACAGTAAACCGACTTATGTACTACCATCGAGTGAACAGTTTAAACACTACTTGTTGTAGTTCGTTTTCACAGAACAGTTTATTGACATTTTGTTCTTATTACCATTCGCGTTATGAAGACCAACACCATTACCATAAACGGCTACAACACCTATGCTCCTTGGTGAGCTGAAAGTTGATGCAGAAGACAATAACATTTGCAATATAAACCAGTATTCGAGTTTTGAACTATGGTTCGAGCATCAGAGTTAGAAAACTGAACATCGATATATTGAGGGCATGATTGTGGAAAGAATGTTTGGATAAAGAGCGCACAGAGAGAACGTATACATTGCAAATGGGAGAGGTTTAAATGTGGAGAGTTCAGAATAGCGACAGTGAATAAGGATGGAAACGAGAAAGAGAGAGCGAGAGAGAGAGAGAAGGATTTGATAGACAGATTAGATAGATTAATTAGACAGACAGACAGACGGACAGACGGACGGACGGACGGACGGACGGACGGACGGACGGACGGACGGACGGACGGACGGACGGACAGACAGACAGACAGACAGACAGACAGACAGACAGACAGACAGATAGATAGATAGATAGATAGATAGATAGATAGATAGATAGATAGATAGATAGATAGATAGATAGATAGATAATACGAATGAACCAACGAACGAACGAACTTTATTAAAGGGTTGAGAACTGAACTCGTATGCCCGTCCAACATAATGCCCTACCTTTCTCCCATCTTGTATACTGAATTCATTTATTATCACATTTAACATTTTAATTTCAAGAAATGCAGCGTTGTAAAAATAAAATAATAGCTGTCGTAGATTTCCGATAGGAGAATTAAGACTAGGTTTGGTCCCTTCTGAATAGGTTTGAATAGGTGATAGACTCAGTGAGAGTTAGTGAAAGGTAATAGAATTTCCACACACGTGAGATGATAGATTTGATATAGTGGCTGTCTCTGAAAGCGAAAAGAATTCTTCTCTCTCTCACCTATCTTCTACAACAGTTGTTACAGCGTCAGACAGACTACACCAATATACATATTACGTATATTTCTATCACTCACAGGCACGCACATACACGTGACGACAGGTAAACACACAGACGTGGGAAAACTATAACAATGATATATATATTATCTAGAACGAGCTGACCAAACACGATTATTAAGTTCAAGAGCGATTTTATTATCAGGAAAAATCGGCTCACAACATCAAAGAAAGTACATCAAGGAAAATACATATACACATAGTCAAAAAAAATCAAGGAAATGTTGCAAGGATGATAGCCCCGTTATAGTGTTAACTCTAGGTTTAGCCCGGCCCCGTTAAGAGAACAGATGATGGCGCCCGAGTCACAGATACATAGAGTTTGAGTCTAAGAGTTGTCTTTGTTTTATCTCGTAATTATATGCACAGAGTTTGAAAAAAATCTGATTTAACCTAAGACAAAACACAAGAACTCTAGCCTTAGCAACAAATTATGCAGATTGAAAAAAACAAATAGGACAGCAACAGGGTGTCAAAGATAAAATAGTGAAAAATATCACTCAAACCAGCGTACACTCATTCATTCCGCCATGGCTTCTCATACTTGTACTCACGACTTTGCTTGCTGCCTCTTGGAACACATTGATTTTAGATTTTTTCACACAGACTCAAAAAATGCAGTCTTCTGCCAAGAAGTCCCCAGTTCCAAAAGCCGTATTTAACTCGGAGTCTCCGGGAACGACTACTTGGGTGTGCAAATTTGTTCAAATGTCTGATTAAGTCACCTAACAATTATTCCAGGCGCGGGAGTTAGCAGAGCACAGTGTCAATAGCGTAGGTTTCTAAAAAATGATGAATGTCAGGTCGGTGCCTTCCCTCAGTATAGGATTCACTTTAGTCACACCACAGATTTGTCCACAAGATATAATCTAGTCGGGAAATGATTGTTAATATTCACGCCACCAGGCAGCAAATTATATAGAGTTTCTAGAAGAAATTAAGTGCTGGCTCCAAGGTCCAGTATTTATCATTACAGTCTTTGAAAACCCGTTATAGGGATATTAGTATTTCTGTCTAACTTGCACCGTCAGATCAGTGTTACTTGAGAAAACCCACGTGGTTCAAAATAAGGACTGTCTATTTCTTCACAAGTATGGAAACTACTACTAGGTGCTGGTAAAGTTAGGGTCACCCCAAAACTTTCACTGTGTGGAGGAAAAATAACACATATAATATAATAAACCGAATCTGTACTGGTTAAAACTTACATTTAAACTTGCAAGCAGAGAGCTTTGCTTATCATTTAAACTTCCCGTGACGTAAGTTATATTTAAAAATCAGCAATCCTCATAAATTAAGAACACGTGCGTATTCCGTCACCATTCATGAGGCTGGATTCTAGAGTTTATACGTTAGTTTAGAAAAATACACTCGACTGAGTATTAGCAGTTAAATTAAATTTATAAATAGCTACAATTGCCGTTATAAGCTAGAAATTTTAATTTTATTCTGCTTTCCACTGAATGCTTCCCTAGAAAATATAATAGCCTACCACTTTATTTCTCTTCTGCGCTAAAGAAATAGATTAAAATGAATTAAGCGATTTAACTTTAACACTCACAAAATCTATATATCTATCATATTAATTACCTCAACCACAGAATTACAGGTAGTCGCACAACTTAAGAATAAAAATGCTGAAAATATTTCTGGAAGTCTAGAAGTTCGACAAATTGCCGAAACAAACTGAGATCTTCGCTAACAGCTATTCTGTTTTTCGAGCGACCTATCTACTGTGTGAGTCTATGAGCGAGAATGAAATTAAAGTTTCAAACTTGGCCAATATCTTAAAATCAGACAAAGGGCCCAAACTTATTTCGCCAAGCGAAATTATCTCCCCTACTCCCAACATTTACGTCCGCTTAACGCGTGTCGTAACTGTCACCTACTGACCACGATGTACGCGTGTCAGTTTCAAATCCCAGACAGCCTGACTCCATTTCAGGGCAGTTTTCACACTACAGCTGACCATGGCCCAAGTGAGCGCCGTGTCAGTTTGGGATTTTCCAGACAAATGTCTGGATACTGACCGGTGCAGATGTAAAGTATCACACCTCACCGGGACTAATGCCGAGAAGAAACTCGCGCGCTCGGTGAGAATGTAGACGATTTGCTACGTCCTATGTTCAGCGAACCGACTTATCACGCCTTATGACGCCCTGCAGCCCTGACATCTACGTAATATCGTCCTAGCGCGATTCTCAGTTTTGAGAAAGAAACAGGTAAAGTTTGCGAATTATATGAAAATAATATTCGCAAAACGAATGGATGAAAAATATACAGGAAAAATGAAATACAGAGATAATAAAAGAGAGAATTTGGGTGAACGAATAGGAAGAAGATGTAGGAAATTAAATGAATATAAATTCTACGTGATAGAGCCTCCCCCCTTTAAGATATGGAAGCACTCCATGTCTACGTTATGGAGTTTAATTTCCTATAACCGTAGCTTCGGGGTGTCTGTCCTCTTCCCTCTCATCTTCCCCCTCCATCTCTGTCCAATTCCTACTCAAGTCCACTCCTCAAAGTTTCCTTCCCCCGGAATGTCTCCCATGCGCGCTTGAAAGAGCGTCGCCGCTTCTGACATTTTTGAAAGATTTCCTGTGATAGCGGTGGAATATCCCTGCCACTATCATCATCTTCGTCAGTTTTGGCGATCGTCAGGAGATGGTCGGAGGTTGGCACTGGTTTTTCCAAGTATCTCTTTAAGAGATTTAAATGGAAAACCTTCTCCTTTCCTTCAATAGAGATCTGGTAGTTAGCCTTAGAAATCTTTTTCAGGACGGTAAACGGCCCTTGCCATCCGATCTTCAGTTGGTTGTTCTCAGTAGGGAGTAACACCAAAACTTTCTCTCCTGCTTCCAGTTCTCTCTCTTCCGCGACTTTCCTGTATCGGTTAGCGTGCTTTGTGCGAGCTCGCTTAAAGTTAGTCGTTGCTAGGTCCCACCCTAGTTTCAACCTTTCCTTTAAAACCGACACATATTTACTTGCTGAGACGACTGTCTCATCCGCCTTCTCGTCTGTCAGAGACTGAAGTAAGGCTTCAAGCGGGCCCTTAATGGGTCTGCCAAATAAGAGTGTAGCTGGCGGAAATCCTGTGGAAGTATGAGGAGATTCTCTGTAGCCAAATAATGCTGCAGGAATACAGAGATCCCAATCTTCAGGTTTCACTTGTGCCAGCTTACTTAGCATCATGGTGAGGTTTCCATTAGCACGTTCCACGAGCCCATTTCCGGCCGGAGTATATGGCTTAGTGTGGATGTGCTGGTCCTCAAGATCTTAACGATCTCATCCATCAACAGGTTTCGGTATGGAGATCCATTATCCGTCAACACTTGCTGAGGGAATCCCAACCGAGTGAAAATCTGCACGAGGGCTTCTGCGACATGCTTGGCATCTGCGCATGTTAGCGGGATAGCTTCTGCCCATAAAGTGCATGTATCGACTAAGGTCAGGATAAACCTGTTCCTTCTTTTAGTCCTTTCGAAAGGCCCTAAAATGTCGATCACAACCCGTTCGAATGGTGTTCCCATTATTGGCATTTCACCCATGTGGACTGGGGGTGCCCGTTGCTTGGGTGGCACACGTTGGCACTGGGCACAGGATTTGACATATCTGATGATATCAGTATTCACTCCTGGCCACCAATAATGAGTGGTTATACGTTGGTTTGTGGCGTTCTGTCCCATATGTCCGCTAAAGGGAAGAGAGTGCCCCCATTTCTAGGATTTGGCTTCTGTACTGTTTCGGTACTAGGAGCTGGTTGTAACCTTGGTCAGGCTTGCCCGTTCTCCGATAAAGTACGCCATCCTCAGAAAAAATGTCCCCGTGCTGTTTGGGTTCCTTAGCCATGGGCAAGTTTCCTAAAGCAGGGTGCCAAAGTAGGGTCCTTGTATTGCGCTTCTTTAAGTTCCATAGGTAACAAATTTGGCGCAGGCTCCCGTTCCTTCTTGGTTTGCCCTCTTGTAGTTACTGCTGCCACAATCGGCTCTTCCGGTTTCCCAATACACACGTATCTCCCGCCAAGTATGACTGGGTAGATGGGATCATCCATAACAGCCGCTTTGATCACACCTCTGACAAAGTCAGAGTGTATCTCCACCAATGCGATGGGAAGCGCTGTAGGTGCATCACTCTTACGAACTCCACAAAGTTTGACGGTCTCTCCTGTCTCTTGACCGGGTTTAACCAGGTTTCTGGCAACAATGCAATCGTAAGAAAGCCCCGTGTCAAATAAGCAAGAAGTTTGAGAACCGTTCAAAGTAACAATACCTCGCGTTGAGGGTCTATCCCCAAGAGGTTGGGAATCACTGTCAATAATTCCGCCTTGCGAGACTGTTAATAAGCATCCGATGCGTTTAGGCTCGGTGTGCTCGGTCTGATCATATGTCCCGTGCTCAGGGGTTCTCCCTTTGCCACCTTGTCCTTTCTGGCTACGCTGCCATGTAGGGCGGTCGGGTTGATCAGACTGTTTGGGGTGGTGGGGGTACTTGTTCTTGTAGAACTTGGATTTTTCAGGAGGGGGGTTTTGAGGTCCAGTTTCTCTGTGGTTGTTTTGGTTAGAAGCCTGAGAAGATTGCTCTAGGTTATGTTTTCGAAAATGCTCCTCTGTCGGTTTCCGCTTTGTGGCCGGTAGTTCAGCCAGCGCATTGTGATAACGCTCAGACTTTTCCAAAATGTCTTCAAGTTTTTCTGCCCCCTGCTCAGCGAGAAATCTCAGGGTATCAGCAGACAAAGTGTTCTTTATTTGTTCAGTTAGAACAAGTTCCTCAAGACCTTCATAGGTAGAGGGGAGCTGCGAAAGCTCAAGGCACTTTGTTAGATATCCCTTAAGACGAGATGAGAACTGGTGAAAAGTTTCAGAATTCTCTTTCCGGCTGTTGCGAAACAGTTGCAAAAACTTGCGAGCGTTCATTTCAAAGCGCTCCAGTAACGCTTTCTTCAACACATCGTAGTCGTCTTGTTGGCTACTTTCCAGCTTAGAATAAACATCATAAGCAGAACCTTTTAGGGCCTGGGAAAGTTTCATATTCCAACGCGACCTCTCTAACCCGTACAGAGTTGCAATTTTCTCAAATTTTTCTAACCATGTGTCAATCTTCTCATTTGGACAAGGAAAAGATTCAAGAGTGAAAGACATAGCATTTAGTTGAGGGATTGAGTGTTAGCAGGGTCAGTTAAGGAAGAATGAGGAGAAGACTCTCCATTGCTGGAGGTAGAGGCAGCACCACGACTTTGGAACTCTAGAGTTTTAAGCGCCAACTCGTGCTGTCTCTCCCTCTCCTTCTCAGTGCTGTCTCTCCTTCTGCTCTCCTTCCTCTCCTTCTCTGCTGTCTTTCTTTCTCTCTTTCCTCATGCTGCATCCTGCGAATTTCCATTTCCTCAATCCATCTTCTTCTGCTGTAAATCTGCGGCTGCTTTTTTCCTTAGCTTCCGCTGCTTTCCTCTCCGCATCATATCTCTCAAGTTCGTCTCTGACAAATGCTTTCGCTTCTTCTCCTTCCAGTCCCTCCTCTCTCGCTTCGTCCCTGAGAAGTTGTCTAAGCTTTGCCCTCTCGGCCATATTATGTCAGTGACTGAGACACGTGGAGATAGAAAATAGGAAAAAGAATAACCTGGTTCCTACCACTTACGAGAAAAAAAATCCAAAAATCAAAAGATGATATCCTTAACCCTGGGATACCTCCTCCAAAATAAAATCTAACTATCGCTGCTATTATCGGCAATAAAGCACTCAATGCAAAACACGACTACGCCAAATAAATGGTAGTTAAGATTACAACTGAAAATTAAGTTGCTACAGTGGAAAAGCAAAAGAATATTGCAAAAATTAAAGAGAAAAATAATCCCTTAATTTTTAAAAATCCACTATAAGTTCGCCCCTGAAGTCAGATCGGGTAAGGGAGGGAATTAATCTGGACAAAAAAGTCCGAAACACACTCCTTAACTTAGTTCAAACGCCGTTCTGCCTCAGTACCCAGTGAATGTTATACACTCACCACTTTACCAGCATTTAGTATTACAATCAGCAGTTAACATATATCCCGACAAAATCAACCTGTAACCAAAATGTATATTATTCAAAGATGCTGTGGAAAAAAAAAAACTTATTAGTTTGTGTGGTCAGCACGCCCGTAAACAGATCGCTAGTCTAGGGGGTAATTATTTTTAAAAGATACACAGTCACAAGACATCACACTCTTACTCTATATCAGAATACAGAATCTTAAGTACAAAATCCAGATAGACGAGTCCACGTTTGTCGTACTCGTCTTCCTATTCTAAGTTCAAAGACCGGAAACGAGTCCTCATTTGTCGTAGATTTCCGATAGGAGAATTAAGACTAGGTTTGGTCCCTTCTGAATAGGTTTGAATAGGTGATAAACTCAGTGAGAGTTAGTGAAAGGTAATAGAATTTCCACACACGTGAGATGATAGATTTGATATAGTGGCTGTCTCTGAAAGCGAAAAGAATTCTTCTCTCTCTCACCTATCTTCTACAACAGTTGTTACAGCGTCAGACAGACTACACCAATATACATATTACGTATATTTCTATCACTCACAGGCACGCACATACACGTGACGACAGGTAAACACACAGACGTGGGAAAACTATAACAATGATATATATATTATCTAGAACGAGCTGACCAAACACGATTATTAAGTTCAAGAGCGATTTTATTATCAGGAAAAATCGGCTCACAACATCAAAGAAAGTACATCAAGGAAAATACATATACACATAGTCATAAAAAATCAAGGAAATGTTGCAAGGATGATAGCCCCGTTATAGTGTTAACTCTAGGTTTAGCCCGGCCCCGTTAAGAGAACAGATGATGGCGCCCGAGTCACAGATACATAGAGTTTGAGTCTAAGAGTTGTCTTTGTTTTATCTCGTAATTATATGCACAGAGTTTGAAAAAAATCTGATTTAACCTAAGACAAAAACACAAGAACTCTAGCCTTAGCAACAAATTATGCAGATTGAAAAAAACAAATAGGACAGCAACAGGGTGTCAAAGATAAAATAGTGAAAAATATCACTCAAACCAGCGTACACTCATTCATTCCGCCATGGCTTCTCATACTTGTACTCACGACTTTGCTTGCTGCCTCTTGGAACACATTGATTTTAGATTTTTTCACACAGACTCAAAAAATGCAGTCTTCTGCCAAGAAGTCCCCAGTTCCAAAAGCCGTATTTAACTCGGAGTCTCCGGGAACGACTACTTGGGTGTGCAAATTTGTTCAAATGTCTGATTAAGTCACCTAACAATTATTCCAGGCGCGGGAGTTAGCAGAGCACAGTGTCAATAGCGTAGGTTTCTAAAAAATGATGAATGTCAGGTCGGTGCCTTCCCTCAGTATAGGATTCACTTTAGTCACACCACAGATTTGTCCACAAGATATAATCTAGTCGGGAAATGATTGTTAATATTCACGCCACCAGGCAGCAAATTATATAGAGTTTCTAGAAGAAATTAAGTGCTGGCTCCAAGGTCCAGTATTTATCATTACAGTCTTTGAAAACCCGTTATAGGGATATTAGTATTTCTGTCTAACTTGCACCGTCAGATCAGTGTTACTTGAGAAAACCCACGTGGTTCAAAATAAGGACTGTCTATTTCTTCACAAGTATGGAAACTACTACTAGGTGCTGGTAAAGTTAGGGTCACCCCAAAACTTTCACTGTGTGGAGGAAAAATAACACATATAATATAATAAACCGAATCTGTACTGGTTAAAACTTACATTTAAACTTGCAAGCAGAGAGCTTTGCTTATCATTTAAACTTCCCGTGACGTAAGTTATATTTAAAAATCAGCAATCCTCATAAATTAAGAACACGTGCGTATTCCGTCACCATTCATGAGGCTGGATTCTAGAGTTTATACGTTAGTTTAGAAAAATACACTCGACTGAGTATTAGCAGTTAAATTAAATTTATAAATAGCTACAATTGCCGTTATAAGCTAGAAATTTTAATTTTATTCTGCTTTCCACTGAATGCTTCCCTAGAAAATATAATAGCCTACCACTTTATTTCTCTTCTGCGCTAAAGAAATAGATTAAAATGAATTAAGCGATTTAACACTTTAACACTCACAAAATCTATATATCTATCATATTAATTACCTCAACCACAGAATTACAGGTAGTCGCACAACTTAAGAATAAAAATGCTGAAAATATTTCTGGAAGTCTAGAAGTTCGACAAATTGCCGAAACAAACTGAGATCTTCGCTAACAGCTATTCTGTTTTTCGAGCGACCTATCTACTGTGAGTCTATGAGCGAGAATGAAATTAAAGTTTCAAACTTGGCCAATATCTTAAAATCAGACAAAGGGCCCAAACTTATTTCGCCAAGCGAAATTATCTCCCCTACTCCCAACATTTACGTCCGCTTAACGCGTGTCGTAACTGTCACCTACTGACCACGATGTACGCGTGTCAGTTTCAAATCCCAGACAGCCTGACTCCATTTCAGGGCAGTTTTCACACTACAGCTGACCATGGCCCAAGTGAGCGCCGTGTCAGTTTGGGATTTTCCAGACAAATGTCTGGATACTGACCGGTGCAGATGTAAAGTATCACACCTCACCGGGACTAATGCCGAGAAGAAACTCGCGCGCTCGGTGAGAATGTAGACGATTTGCTACGTCCTATGTTCAGCGAACCGACTTATCACGCCTTATGACGCCCTGCAGCCCTGACATCTACGTAATATCGTCCTAGCGCGATTCTCAGTTTTGAGAAAGAAACAGGTAAAGTTTGCGAATTATATGAAAATAATATTCGCAAAACGAATGGATGAAAAATATACAGGAAAAATGAAATACAGAGATAATAAAAGAGAGAATTTGGGTGAACGAATAGGAAGCGAATTATATGAAAATAATATTCGCAAAACGAATGGATGAAAAATATACAGGAAAAATGAAATACAGAGATAATAAAAGAGAGAATATAAGTTTAATTAAGAAAGAAAATATGTTGAGCATTACAAAAATCCTCATTGGAACCTACATTCGATATTATATATTTATTTGGAGACAAAGTATTCGGAAAGTCTACAGTTGTATAAATAGTGACTGAGCGTGTTATTAGATCATGTTCCAGAGAGAGAGAGAGAGAGAGAGAGAGAGAGAGAGAGAGAGAGAGAGAGAGAGAGAGAGAGAGAGAGAGAGAGAGAGAGAGAGGGAGGGAGGGAGGGATCGAACGAACTTTATTTATTTTCAAAGGGTTAATAATTGGGCTCGCAGGCCCGTCTAACATTCTGTGCTCTAATCTTATCTTGCAGTCTATATCCTTTCGTTCTCACATGTTACTATAAGCATTCATTTAAAGGCGTGCAACATCATAAAGGTAATATAACAGCATACATTTCCAGTATCCAATCATAATCAAAATTATGTATTTTTTTAAACAAACAAGAAAGTAGTAGAAAGAGAGAGAGAAAGAGAGAGAGAGAAAGAGAGAGAGAGAGAGAGAAAGAAAGAAAAAGAGAAAGAAAGAGAGAGAGAGACAGAGAGATAGAACCTTAAATAAGTGAACAAAGAGATGAAAATAGTTATTTAAGAAAGTTATTATCCAGTGTAGTTCCCGGGGGTCTCTGACGAGACACAGAAAGAATCGAACTACTGCATCGTCTGGTATATCGTTTAATGTGGCTAATATAAGGGCTATTTGTGGCTGGCAACCTCATCACGTCAAACATATTGCCACATAAACCACCCCTGCAGGATCATGTGCATGCCTGCTTTAGGTAGGCTTACTACGAGGGGACCAGCTACACGTGGGGGTTCCGTGCTACATAAGGAGTGCAAACGAAACTAATTATAAATCCCATCTTATATATAAAATCCCAGCTTTATCTGTCTGTGCGTAACGCTAAGGGATGCAACTTTGGTAGAAAGTTAGACATTAATTGTATTGTTTCCCTTATATGTACTCTCCCGAAAATAGTAACACTTACCAAAGAAGATTGCGCAAATGACGGTGTGCATAAAAATATATTTATAGAATGTGTGATCCCGTATACACACATTTGGATCCTCGCTGCTGCTACGTAGTTCATGCACAGTGGTTTTTTTTGTTAATACTTTTGAATAAGTAAAATTGCCGTTAGGTATTGGTGCTTTTGAATTTAATTCCCGTCTTACGACGGGCTTTTACACTAGTGTATATATATTTATATTCGCATATCATTTACCATCGATGTTGTTTAATTAATTAATGTATCTTAGCAGGATTTTTGTAACACTGTCAACTAACTCATCTCTCACAGCGAAGTTTCCAGAATTTCTCATTTTTACCAGTGAGGGAGTTTTAATTCCATTTTTCTTTCTTAATTAACCTCTCCCGGGAGTCACTCTTTCCTTTACTCCTCCTAGACCAGGGGTTCTCCACCTTTGTTTGCTCATGGTCCCCTTCTGAGCCTCATTTACCTCTGTGCCCCTCTCTCCCCTCCCATAGTGGATGATTGCTAGAAAAAGTTACCATCTTACTGTGGCCCCATAGAAATATGGCATGGCCCCCTGGAGGGCTATCTCGTCCACGATGAGAACCACTGTTCTAGAAGACCTATCTTGACATTTCTTGGCTTGATATAAAATTAGCGACGTTACGAGCCATTCTCGGGTGAACTTCTGGGTTAGACGCGGTCGTCTCCTGTGATCTGGACACTTGTTTCATTACGACTTGCCATACGGAAGTGAATGATTGATATTAAGTAAACAAGCATGAACATCTCTGGAGAAACAGAGATGTGATTTTACAGAAGAATTTTAAGAATTGTGGATTGCTAATCATAGAAACTGGATGTTCAGAATGAACCCAGTGAGCAAAGGAATATAGTCATATTGGAAGGAAGCAATCCACTGTGAAAAAGATTTCTTGCCCGGGGTCTAGACCAATTTATTTTACTTGTCTCTATTTTCTTCTTATTTGGTCATTGGCCGATGACTGACAAAGCAATCAGTGGTCATCACGGCGTCTTGTAAGGGCAGCAACAAACTGCCTCCACTTCGCTCGGTCGACAGCTATCCTTCGTGTGTTGACCCAGCTCTGGTTCCTGCTTTGCACATCTGCCTCCATATTTCTCCGCCATGTAGCTTTTGGCCGGCCTTGCTTTCATTTTCTATGTGTCGTCTACAACAAGGTAGTTACCTGAACTACGCCAGAGTCTTCTCTGAGGATGTCGCCAACCCAATTCCAGTGCCTACCCGCTATATGATGCGCATGTCTTCTTGATGTCTCCGAGTTAGGAGTTCTTGATTGATGATGGTGTTCAGCCAGAAAATTCAAAGAATTTTCCTTAGGTCTCTATCTAACTACATGAGTAAGGGTGTAGTATGCACCATCTTATTAATCCCGCCCTGTCACCCTCTCTTACTGTGATAAGAGGAGCTTTTCTCAGACATGTCTCTCGTGTCGCCTTTAGTATTCTTCATGACTTCACTTTGACGATGTCTGGGGATACCCCGTGTAGTTCCGGAGGGCCCCTGAGGAAACAAGGGAAAAATAGGACAGCTACACCCTCAAACAATTGGTAGGAGAAAAACAATATAAAGTTGTGCGTTCTGAATTGGGAAAACCCTGTCTTTAGGTTTTTGAAATTAGGACAAATATTTCAGCTTCTCTGCCGCAATTCGATTCTTAATATAAGTATATGGCAGCCATCTTGCTGCATGTGACTGGACATAAGGGAGTATTTTTTTCTCTTATTTTTATAGTTTCATGTTCTCTACTTAATTCTCATTTTCTTTCCCTCCTGTCTCTTGTTTGTCTGTCCCTGACGAAGGCTTTGTGGCCGCAACGTAGGTTTTTCTTGTCCTTTCTCCTTGTAAGACGTATTACTATTTGTGTGTTTTGTTTTGTTTTTTTCCTATTCAACCCTGCTACCAGTTAACGGTTTTTCATGTCTTCTTCGTCCTCTTCATGTCTATCTCCAGTTCTCTTCTTTACGTGTTCTTTCGTTTTCCTCAACATCTCTTTCGTTGGGGATTCCATAGCAAAGACTGGCCAGCATTGCTATTAACAGACTTCCTCAGTGTGTGCCTTATCCATCTCCAGCGTTTTTGTCTCATCTCTTGATCCACTGGCACCTGTTTGGTTCTTGTCGTCAGTTCCACACTAGTGATCTTGTCATGCTACTTCAATCCTTCTATTCTACACACGCATTCATTGTTTAAGGTCTGTAGCTTTTTGGTTGTTGTTTTTGTTGTTCTCCATGAGTGATCTTGTCATGAAACTTGAATCCTTCTATTCTACATACGCATCCATTCATGAAAGTCTGTAGCTTTTCTGGTTGTTGTCTTTGTCGCTTTCCATTTTTCAGAGCCGTACAAAAGTACTGACTTAAAGGCATGTAAACCAGAAGGAAAAAATTGCTTAACAAAATGGAAATATAAATATAAAACAATTAAATGTTAACAAAATTCAGACAAAGAACTTTCAAATAGCTACAATGAATGAAGAGAAAGACGAGAAGACACAACTTCTCTACATTAAGGAACGACAAGGACTGACAGTTAAAAATCGTTAAAGGACGCTTATGGAGAACACACATTTATCATCATCAGCATCTGTGTCCTGTTCGCTCCATACGGAGCATGAAGGTACCATTGCAGCTAGCTCCCTATCAGGAAACCGCTACAGAACATTAAATTCTTCTTACATCGGCTTACAATAATTTAGAATAACAATTCGTTTTACATAGTGAGGTATGTAGCGTAGTACTGAACCAATATCTAATGGCAATTAACGAGACATTACTTACCTATATCGGTATGTCAATAAATGTTTCGACTAATCGCTGCACGAGCTGAAAACCCGTCGGAGGAACCTTAGGCTGCAGGATAGCTAGATGGAATTCGTGCAAACGTGAATATGTATTTGTGACTTCAGGTCAAAGGATAGGGTATGTCCCTCGAAACAGTGAGCACAGTAAGATAACAGGAATCATAAGCTTTCATTAGATACATGGATTTAAGTTGTAGAAGCATGGACACAGGAGTTATGAGTGATTACATGCAGTAATAACTTAGAGCGAAAGCTGTTTTCCCCGGTTTGGACTGCGATTGCAAACGCTACAAGGGAGGCAGAAAAAGGATACTTGTTAAATTGGTAGCGCCCAATCGGCCGGTTTAAACAAGACCTGGATGGAAGGAATCGGTTGGGAAACACCGGAAGAATAAATTATCGAAATTTCGTAAGATTGACAGATCGGGGAGAAAGCTGTTGTTTTACAGAAATGTTGGTAAACATAAGCTGACCTGGGCAGCCAATGGAATCGCTTGTCTTCTAATCACCCACCACCGGTAATAAAAAGGGAAGCAAATCTGGAATATTTCTCTTGAACCGCCATAAACAAATTCGTCAGAGGACAGATGTCAGATTCTACCACAGAGCTCCTTTGCCATTTGCCAGTGAAGCAGACTGCAGGGGTTTATTAAAAACCTGTTGAATCTGAGATTGTGGGTAAGAGAATTAAGTCATAATATGTATAATATTCATTACTAGTGGGTAAGGGAAATGATTTTGTGTGTAAAATCTCATTGTGTGATTCGTAGAGGAAAGCTGTTTTGTGCTGTATAAATTATGTTCGACATTAAAACTAAGGCCGGACGGAATGAAGGTTGTTAGTTTCAGAAGCTTTTAAAGCATTTTCTGATTGCTGGACTGGACAATACTATCAGGAATAAGTAAAAGAGGAAAGATTGTAATTTAATGTATTGTTTGAGTATACACTCAACACTCACCATAAGGCCTATGCAGTTTTAGTGATGTCAATCATGGACATACTAGGAAAGTGTATGTGTTGTCATGTTGTGTTATATTATTGCATAAACCTATTTGTCACTGACTGAGTCTACCTTTCCTGTGTTACCATCACTTATTCTGAACTGCCTCACTAATCTACGATCTGGGTATGAGGATTTTAGAGCCAGATGCTATGTAGGACTTATTACATTTCAGGTCAGAGGTATCCTGTCACTCATGTTGTTAGCAGAGACGAAGATTGGTGTTGTACCTAGCGGTGTATGATTTGAACAAGCACCCCGTACCTACATCAGTTGGAAGAGTGGGGACCCTCAGTGTTGGGCTTCTCCATCTTATATTCCTGCTTCAAGTTAAAAGGCGGAAGCGAAGAAGTTAAGTCCATTTAGACAAGACTGACTCGCAGAGCATTGGCGTACCACACCCGGTCTAACTTTGTAGTGATGAAAAAAGGTGATCTCAGTAACATTGTAGTCAGTGACAGTTTTCAAAAGCTACATAACATAGAAATATTTTGAATTCAAGTGATCTCAGTAACAGTGAAGTCATTGTGACAATTTTCAATATCTATCACCCAAATACTGAAGATAAATTCAAGTACCATCATTAACATTGGATCCAGAGTGATTAGTTGAACTAGACTATTTTCATAACAAGGGAGCCTTAGCAACAAGGAAAAGACTTTCTTTTAGTAATTGACTTTTATTTTGTATACATACATGCAACATCATCAGTGTATTTTTAATTTTAGGTTTTGTGTTTACACAAACAAAACTCAACAGATGAATGTACATAAATAACATTAAGAAATTGTAGTGCACTGGTTTTACTACTTTATGTCAACTTTGAATTCATTTTTACTTTGAATTTAATTAATTCCCCTAGATACCATAACAGCCCATAGGTATAACTCCGAGAGAGGCACCATAGAATACTGGTACTGAATATTACTATCTCGGTCAGTAATTCTTTACAGCCTGACTTTAAACATATGAACTCTATACACCATTGCTCTTTTCTGAGAATGGGGTATTTCTTATAAGACCAGACTCTTCTCTGGCAACTATCCTTGCATCACCTGATACACCTTGTTGTCTGTATTCTTCATAAATTATTTAACCTCTCGCGACAAGGTACCAGCGCCAAGTACAACTGCATATTAGCCGCCTTGTACGACATACCTGGGATAGCAGAAGGCTTATTCATTTTTTGTCTCATCGGAGACCGCCGAGAACTTAACGGCGCAAAAGTTTGTTATGCTTGCATAAAAGTTACTAAACAAGATGCCGAAATAAACGTCACTGAACAGAATTATGGAGGATTCATTATTTTCAAACGAAGAGCAATTCAAACTCTAAAAGACATTTTAATAGTACAGTATAATGATTTTACCAATACATTTCCTTTGACACTAACAGATACCGTAATCATCCTAAACATCTACACAGCCGTGAATTTCTGGGGACGATTCTCGAATGTTCCTTAACTCTTCTACCTTAACTGCGCCTGTTTTTTGACATCCATCCATAGCGGCTGAGCAAATCAATAACTCTATGGAAATTTATGCACTATTTATCACTGCCAAAAAAATAATAACAACGGGGCAACGAATAAAAATTGCGCTTTATTTGTGATACGCGACCAAACACGGTAACTATAAAGAGCATTTTTTAAATGCTCGGCTGTTCGATCAATGATTCCCAAGCTGTGGGGAATCCGACCCACGGGACGAGCGCTTGCTTACTTTAAGGGGTTGGCGCGTTCGTATTGTTTTGGGCGGTCATTCATACGTGGCTGAATATTCCGTTTTTGCATTTAGTCGTTACCCTACAGTGAGGAGCCTGTTCTTCTGTTAGACGCGTCCACAGGTTCAGGTCCTGCGGGTGCCTCGTGAGATTTGCACTGGGCTGTGTTTATTCTAATTCCATAATAGTATACTTGTGCTTTAGAAAGAAAGCTCAATACCTTCCATCTACAGTGTCTACGTCACACCCTTAGTATGTCGTGGAAGGACAAAGTGACAAATGTCGAGGTGCTGTCACGTGCTGGACTTCAAAGCATGTATACATTTGCTTAGACAGCGCAGGCTACACTGGTTTGGTCAGATCCGCCGCATGAATGATGGTCGCATCCCCGAATATATTTTCTATGGACAACTGGCAGAAGAACAGTCGGGCGACCGCAGCTGTGGTTCAAAGATGCGTGCAAGAGAGACACTAAGCCACTGAACATAAATCCAGCAACCTGGAAGCATGAAGCTGCCGATCGCACCAAGTGACGATTCTCCCAACGGCACCACCTTATTGAGCAAAAGGAAGCTCTTGTAACAAGCAGAAGAGAAAAGAATGCACCGAAAGAAACACCAGGGGAAAAAAGCAGCTCATGGCTATCACCTCAGGGGCGCATCCCATAGTCAGTTATGACTGAAGGGGGTTACCACGGTACTTGTGCTTTATAAGCATGTGAGAAAGTAAAGCAAAACTGTTAGATAACTTTAATATTGACGACACAGGCGTAACAATTATACAGGATAATGGCCAGAGACTGGTTATCACGATCTACCATACATCATAGAAGATGAATTGGTAGATATAACTCTGGATGACGGAAAAGGTGGGGGTGATTTTATGCTATTTTAGAACTAGTCCTCTCTCTCTATCTCTCGCTCTCTCTCCGGCAATAGAAAGCGTGGTATCTTCAAAATGAAATGGATTTATCTGCATTCTCAGTGAAACCCCACGAGCTACCTAGTTTACTAAACTTCACTTGATTTCAGAAGTACATAAGATAAGAAGTCGATATTTTCTTTGAAATGAAGTAAACATTTGGTAACATATAATTTAAGTTTGAATTTTCATCCGGTCTGTCTGTGGAATTCCAGGAAGTAGTTTGCCCGGCAGAGATTGCAAGTAACAATTAGGCTGTGCTTAATCAACATAGTGA
Organism: Oreohelix idahoensis; assembly: GCA_024509875.1. Taxonomy (NCBI): domain Eukaryota; kingdom Metazoa; phylum Mollusca; class Gastropoda; order Stylommatophora; family Oreohelicidae; genus Oreohelix; species Oreohelix idahoensis. Next base: position 68,361 of record JAMPIV010009048.1, read on the forward strand.
AACGTCACCATAATAGATCTCAGCTTTAAGAGCTGGGTTGGTCGTTCCCTCCCATCAAGGCTTTCCCTTTGCTAACTCAAGAGCACAGCCAGCTACACATTTACAGCTTGGTAGAGTAGAAGGTGACGTTATCAGGTTTCGAACCCAGTAACTTTGCTTCCAGAAGCAAGCCGCCATAACCACTCAGCCAATCGACGCTCTGAGCATGTGATGAAAAGAAGAAAATTGAAATACATTGTGACAATGGGAAAAATAGAATTGAAAAGAAATAAAGGATAACAGAGCTAAAGAGAGCAGATACTTGACAAATTAACATTATAACATAGAAGAAAATCAACAAAGTAGCACTTGGGGGGGAGGGGGGGGGGGGGGGGCGCCGCGGTAGCACAGTGGTAAGTGCACTTTCTTCCTTTCTCGGTGGTCCATGGCTCAATCCCCAGTTGAGGTAGGATTTTTTTTTTTTAGATCGCAAACAGCTCCGGGGTCTACCCAGCCTCATGAATTGAGTACCAGAGCAACTCTGGGAAGGTTAAGGTGGCCGGCGTGATGCTGACCACACCACCCCTAGTGTGCCGATAGTCAAGAAAATATGGGCCTAACACCAGATTCCCAATATGCCTCAATGGGCGTGTAACGGGATACTTTACCCCTTACTGGGGAGGAGGGACCTCGCGTAGTTCAAGGTTGTTTATTATGAGGCAAAGAATGAATAGGACTGTTACACTCAGGCATGTCGTACAAGCCGACTCATATGATGGTGTGCATGGGAATAGCAACCGCAGAACGTAAATCATATTGCTACATAAACTAGTGCATGTGAATATTTGGTGAACGTTTGCTGCAAGCTGCCAGTTGCTGTCGCTGCTTCATGCTCGATAAGAAGTGAAAATGTTAATGACGATGATGACTGGAGCTGTAGGTTGTGGAAAGACATGATCGCGTGCGCCAGTGGGTATGGTATTTGAAGAAGAAAATACAATGATTACTGTTTTTGTCATGGAAAGAGAGAGTTAAAAGCTGGTATAGAAAAAAATAAAAACAAAAAGGACATGACAGTTCTTCGTATTTAAAAGCCATTGCAAACAGATATAATGACAGGCAACTAAGCGAAATCCTAATAGCAAATTAATTTAACATATAGACTGTTAACTATAGACTGTTAAGTAAAATAGTAATAGCAACTGTATTGCTTAAACTGGTATGTGTTTAGAACTTTCAAGACAAACAAACAGACACAAATAAAGAAAGAACAAATCACTACGTGTCTGAGAGATGGTAACAAGGCAAAAAATGTCTCTGATTTTTTAGAACGACATGGGTAACTCAGGTACAAACTTCCATCTAAACAGACGAGAAAATTATAAAATGTGACTGTAAGGCTTAATCTAAAAGTAATATTTTAAATATACATCTTTATTTTAATACATTAATGCGCCATATTCTTCCTATAGGTTTTCTGATGAAAGACCATCTATTGTATCTCTGTAGTCCATTGGCGAATGTTTTGAAGAAATAAATGAGGACAGGAAGTTGTTTTACAGAAAGATGTTAAAAATTCCGTGGACAGCTAAATAGAGTAATAGTTCAGTGAATAACCAGATCACATGGTCTTCTGTAACTGTGCATGTTACGTAATATAACCCACAGGCCCTGTGTCTAGGTTGAACGGAGTGCGCCTCTCCCAAAACGAGGCAAAATGTTATCTATCAAACATAATGATATGTTCTGAAAGAGGTCTATGCGTCACCTAATCTCAGACCAAAGGGTCTTTTATATTTGGACATGCGCCCTAATATAACCGACCGGGTTGAACGGACCGCGCCTCGCTAAAACGAGGCAAAACTTTATTTACAAAAAAAAAAAAAAGGTCAATGCGGAAAGGAAATTTATTAGTGACATTAGAAGGAAGCACTTCACTTTATTCAGGCATGTCACGGAAAGAAGACAGCTGAAATATATCGTGACAACAGGAAAGATGGAAGGAAAAAAGATAAGAGGACGGCAGGGTGAGACGTTACTGGACAGTTGACATCATGGCACGAAGAGAAGTCAACAAGAGAATTGATAACCAACACTGGAGACAGAAAGTTGTGGAGGGACAGGATCGCCTACGCCACGAGGCATAGTACTTGAAGAAGAAGAAGAATTTATTGAAAGACCAGCCAGTTTTCTCAACATGACAGTTTTCACATCTTTTCTTCAGCTGCTTCATGTTTATCGTCTCTTTCAATTTAACCAAATTTCCCAGAACGGCCAGCATTGACATCTCAGCTGATGTTTCAAATTTACCAGTTCTGACTTCATTTAAAGGTTAGTCAGTTTTCACAACACATCCAGTTTTCCACACACACAAAAACTCCAGTTTTCCCCAAATTGCCAGTTTTCTCAGATTACCAGTTTCCCCAGACTGCCGGTTTCCTTAGACTGTCAGCTTCACATCTCTTCCTCAGCTGTTTTATGATCGCCATCTCTAATTAGTTTCATACGAGCTTCTTGCCACGAAGTTGCCGGTGTTGTATTGTGGATACATCTGCTGCAATCCTTTCCTGTACTCATTAAAATGTAGACGAAATGCGAAAAGTCATAATCGGCTTTGTCAATGCCGATCAAAACACGGTAGATTAAAATTCACCACTATGTTTAAAGCAAATGGACTCGCTAGTTTCTTGGCCTCGCCGATGACGTATTTATTTGAAGAAAAAAAAACGGCTTGATTCAATGGGAAATCACCCGTCACCAAACGACACCCGCCCTTTTCATGTCTTGGTAAATTATTTCCCTTTCTTTAATAACGTTATTTTCACTCTACAGTAGAACTCCATTTATCCGAACCCCAATTATCCGAACATCCAATTATCCGAACACTTTTTCGAGAAAAAAAAATCAGGCACTACCAGTCATGTTAGACTTTATTTTTGAATCTTTTGATGCTGCAAGCTTCAAATGTGTGCGAACAATTTGTAGAGGATGGAATGGGCTAATGGTCGGTCGCTTACGTACAGGAAGTCAGTTAGATCATAAAGTCAGTTAATATCTGGTTTACCAATCTAGTGTACGTGTGCGTTCTAGGCAGAACACTGGCTAAACAGACAGTTCAACTTAAAATAATGGTGTCTGCTACTACTTCTTCTTCTTCGATCCTTAACCACCGACCGTCAAAGCAGTCAGTGGCCATCACGCCTAGTGGCGTCTTGTAGGGCAACAACATATTGATTCCACTTTGCACGGTCGGTGGCCATCCTTCGTACAGTGCCCCAACTCTGGTTCATTCTTTGCATCTCAGCCTCCACAGTCCTCCGCCAAGTTGTTTTTGGTCGGCCTCTCTTTCGCTTTCCTTCAGGGGTCCAAAGCATAGCGTCTGCTACTACAGCAGAATAATTTTGGTGTGCAAGTATTTCTCAGTGCGATATGGCATCTTCCAGAAGGCCTAAAGCATATAAAAGGAACCGCAATGTTTTGTCAATTGAAACGAAAACAGAAATTATCAAGAGACTAGGAAAAGGTGAAACTGTGTCTTCACATGCGAGGATTTTCAATGTTGGGAAAGCTACCGTCTCTGACATCAAAAGTAACAAGGATAAAATTATGAGTTTTGCATCGAAATTGGATAGTGAAAATAGGCCGAAGAAACGTAAACCATGAGACATGCGAAAGATTTGAAATTGGAAGAGGCTTTGTATATATGGTTTGTGCAAAGAAGAAGCAAAGGGGAAACTATCTCTGGTTCTCTATTGTGTGAAAAGGCACTTCAGTTCAACAATCAACTTGACTGTCCTCCTGACTTTAAGGCTAGCCAGGGATGGTTAAGAAACTTTAAATCTCGTCATGGCATACGAGAATTGGAGATCCAAGGGGAATCCTTATCTAGCGATGCAACTGCCGCTGAAAATTTTAAAGAAACATTCTTGGCTTTTTTGGAAGAAGAAGGTTATTCACTCGATGATGTGTATAATGCCGATGAGACTGGCTTATGCTGGAAATCATTGCCTCAAAAATCACTTGCATCTCAGCGCGAAGCAGCTTCCCCTGTGTTTAAAAAGTGCAAAGAGAGAGTAACAATTTTGGTAGCCGCGAATGCCAGTGGAAGTCATCGTTTACCAGTGCTAATGATCGGTAAAGCCAAAAAACCACGTTGTTTAAAGAATGTGACATGTCTCCCATTGTGCTACAAAGCACAGAAGAGTGCTTGGATGAATAGTGAAATATTTCTTGATTGGTATACAAATCAGTTCATCCCAAATGTGAAGAGGTTGAGAGAACAAGAAAAGAAAACTGGAAAAGTAATTCTTCTACTGGACAATGCACCATCTCATCCAGAGACGGATACATTGAATGCAGTTGATGCAAATTTTAAAGTAATTTTTCTGCCTCCCAATGTAACAGCACTGATTCAACCAATGGATCAGGGTGTTATAGCAAAGCTTAAAAAGATGTACAAGAAGGAAGTCCTGCATCGTTTATTGTTGGCTGAAGATGAAGAAAGTGTGGTGGCGTTTTCCAAAAAGCTTAATCTCAAAGACTGCTGCTATATGTTAGCTGATGCTTGGACCACCCTGTCACAAGATAATCTCAACAAGGCTTGGAATAGATTGCTTGGGAAAAAAGGAGGAAATGAAACTACTGCAGTGGACACAAATGATGATTGTATAAATGAAGTTGTGGAACTGTTTCAAGCAATGCCCGGATTTTCGGCCTGTGACAGAGATGATGCACACATGTGGCTAGAAGATGATAATGATTCTGGTTTTCAGTTTTTGAATGACGAAGAAATTTTGTCTTTTGTGCAAGAAGAAAACCAAATACATGTAGTGACCGATGATGAAGACACCTCAGAAGTACATGATGTACTTGTAGATTATGAAGAAAACCCAAAACGTCGACCAAGTCCTGAAGAGGCCTTTATAGCACTAGAAACAGCGATGGCTTGGTACGAGCAAGAAGATGACAGCTGTCCTACACAGCTTCTGCTGTTGAAGAGAATGCTGGACTTAGCAGCCAAAAGGAGACTATCCAGTTTGGTGCAAAAGAGGATTCCTCATTATTTTAAATAGTGGGTTACATCTGTGCAAGTACATGTATACGTAAGTTGTGCCTGGTTTTGAATCGTTTGTAATGTTATTTTGAAAACATTTCTCTTTCTTAAAAAAAATAATTAATACAAGTAGTACATGCACTGGGCACAGCGGACTGATCATCCGCTTGCCAGTCACTCTGATTACGGAAACAACAATTAATTTTCTGTTGTACCAATAAACGCCACTAGGCGTAACGGAACAACAGTTGATTTCTTGTTGCCCTAAGGCACCACTGGGCGCACTGGCCACGGACTGCTTTGTCGGTCGGTGGCTAAGGATGGAAGAAGAAGTACATGCACTGCAGTACATTGTGAACGTCCAAAACTTGAAACACGAGAGGGACCTAAGACGCGTCAAAAGTGAGGAATGCAGTCAGCGACCCATAGCTGACTGCTTGCGTCAGGGTCAGCGAACCAGAGCTGACCAAGACCCACCTCCAAGTGGTGGTCCTGGAAACAGGCTGCATCATTGCAGTCTGGCTGAGTGAGTAGGGACCGAAGTGGGAAGGCAAACCCGGTCCTAAAACATGCCGTGCCGAAGTTGGATGTGTCGGGCCGAAAGGCGCAGATATCGCAGCTTTGCTGTAAACGGCGACGCAACGCACCCAACGTCCTTGTCAGGACGAACGCAGAAGAAGAAGATGATGATGAAACACGAGAAAATGTTAAAACACATCATCATCACTTTTCGTAGCGCTCATTATGGAACATGTAGCCACCACTGCAGCTGGTCCCCTTGTATAAATCTGCACCAAGCATTGACATATTCTTGTAGCTGTGGATTATGTAGTAACTTCTTTTACATAATGAAATAGCTAGCGTCATGCGCAGTCTCATATTAGTTGCTTTGTACAGCCTAATGGTGTAGTAGATCTAGTCTGTCTATGTGTCCGCACAGGCCTTGAGACATTGTACAGGGCGGGCATATCAACCTCATGTCGAGTTAACTAAAGTGGGTAATGAATTTTTAAAAATGCTGCATATAACCAAAAAAAACCCCAAAATACTGCACTAAAAGTATAAACTTAATTGAGTTGTTGTTGTTGTTGTTGTTGTTGTTCTTCTTCTTCTTCTTCTTCGTACACAGCGCCGTCTTAAGGCATGAGCACACTGGGCAGTGCCCGGAGGCCATTCGATTCTAGGGGCCCCATGCTGGGATGCTGCCATATTGTTCATAAGACATCTCTTGGCAGAGTGGATAATTACTCGATCTCTCGATAGACAGGCCTGGGATTCAAATCAAACATGACGTGGGTAAGTTGACGAAATTTTTGTTGAAAGAACCATTAAATTATAAATATATAGGTTTGATTTTATTGACCGTTTACATGTTTATTCCCGTGGGTGGGTAGGGGCCCAGTGCATTGCTTTGCCCAGGGCCTACAATGCTGTAAAAACGGCCCTGTTCGTACATTCTTAGACGTCTACTTGAATATATTCAAAGAAAGCTGTGGTCAGCTTCAGGAAATTTTCATCTCCATAGAGTTTTTTCTGAAAATCATCCAGGTGACAGTGCTTTGTCAGTTCTGCATTAATTGGGCATCTTTGAAACAGATGTTCAACAGTCATTGTATCAGTGCTACATTTACACTCATCGGTAGTTCATATCTTTAGCTTGTTGAATAGATAATATCCCAATCTGTTATGGCTCGTGCGGAGTCTGAAAATTATCACTTGTTTTCTTCTGCTGAGCTGGTAATTTGCATCAGTTTGTGTGTATCCTGTGTGCTCTGCATTCTATTTGTTTCTGTATCTGGCTCTGATAAAACACTTTACCTCTTCGAAAGTTATGCTTGTATCAGGTTGAGGTAGCTTTCTACCGTCCTTTGCCAGTCTGTCCGCCTCTTCATTACCAAGGATGCTATAGTGAGATGGGGTCCATTGTATCAGAACAATTGTGAATCGTTGATTGGATTAAACTGGCTATTTACCTTTTGCTTCGTGTGGACAGGCTAGGAAAAAGGCCAGTTAACCACTATGCTACCGCGGCTCTTAACTACCAAGGTATATTTTGTGATAAAGATCAACGTAGTTCCATAGCAGAAACTGCCATTAGGGATTAAAGTGTTAGAGACTGCACCAAACTAAGTCCCACCTTGTGAGACGGTGTGACCAGTTCCCTTCCTTGCTGCTTTTTACCTTCTCTAACTCAAAAACAGAGTCAGGTTTCGATTAATAGTTGAGTAGACTGGGGCTACAGGAATAGAGAGAATTGGAAGGGCCAGAGCTACATTAAAAAAACCCTAACATCTAAACAGTTAACTCACAAGCTAAAACTGAGAATCATCAATTGTTATATATATATTCTGTATTACTGTATGTTGTAGAAACATGGACAATGAGTAAGCAACTGAAAGAAAGAAAGAGGCTCTCGAGATGTGGATATATAGGAGAATGGGGCGCATCACATGGAAAGAGAAGATAAACAAATAAAGAGGTCCTACATAACCTAGGTATGAAAAGAGAATTAATGGAATTGATCAAAATTAGGCAGCTACATTATTTTGGGCATATAAAACGATATAACACTTTGCAGAAGGCCATAATGGAAGGCATAGTTCAAGGCAAGCGACAAGAAGAAGACATCACTATAAGTGGGAAGATAACATCAAGAGATGGACAGGAAAGAGTCTATCAGAGTGCACCAAAAAGACAAGTGACAGAAGACGTTGGAGATCTAATGCAGCCGATCTTCGTTGCGGAGATGGCAGCTAATGATGATGAGACTGGTGTGGCGTTACCAGGTTTCAATCCCAGAACGCAGAAACTGTGCCACGAGAGCAATACGCTCTAACAGTTTATCCAGTCTGACCAGTTATTTTGTCATAGAATACTTTATTCTACAACAGTATTTCAAAGTCAGGATTCCGGAGGATTCTTATATTCTTAATTGTTTGTCCTTATTTGTTGTTGTCCAACTTTAAAGCTAACAAAAATGTCGTGTTTTTTTGTTTTTGTTTAATAAACGTAGAACACAGGGACAGCTTTTTAGGTTTATATTGGGCAGTTGTTGTGCTGTCTTCTCCTTGACCTAATTCAGTGCCGCAAGCATATTAACAGCTAATATGAGAGCACGAGAGAGAAAGAGAGAGTGAGAGAGTGAAAGAGAGAAAAAAATTGAGTTAGCACGCACGTTAGATAATCGACACGATGCAGGAGGAAGCATTTGTAAATTATACATATGGGGAGGAGGAAAAAAAAAGAGAGAAATGAAACGAGAGAAGAGATAGGAACATATATGTGAGGGGAAAGAGTGAGAGATGGAAAAAGAGAAAACGTAGGGAAAGATAGAGAACAGGTGGGACGAGAGATGACAGAAAATTAGCGTGGCCAGATGGAAAAAAGGACAGAGAAAAGATGTGACAGTGGGAAAGAGTTTACAGAGCAAAAGCCAGAGGTTGTACGGAAAGACAGATGCAAAAATGTATGAGTGAGAGGTCAAGAAGAGAATGGGAAAAGAGGACAGATAGAAATTGAGACGGGAAACGGAAAAAGAGAGGGAGAAAGAGAGAGAGGACGAACAGGGGAGTGGAAAAGAGGAGAGCGATTGAAAGAGAAAGTAGAGACAGGAAGACAGAAAAGAGATTAAAGGGAGAAGAGATAGGAGAGATAAAGCAGTAAAGATACATCGAGGGAAAGGAAGTGGAGGATTGTAACGACAGAAGAAAGAAAAATTAAAACGTAAGACGAGAAACTAAAAAAGAGTAACAGGAGAAAAACAATGTAGTGATAAAGAGAAGACGGATGGAATGAGACAGGAAAGAACGAACGAACGAACGAACTTTATTTTCAAAGGGTTGAGAATTGGGCGCGCAGGACCGTCTTACATTCTGCCCTTCCTTTCTCTCACTTTTCATACGGAATTCATTTATTCTCACATGCATTTTACATATCAATTTCAAGAAATTCAACGTTGTAAAGTAAAATAAAATAGCACACTCATATTAACATTAACTACTTATAAACATGACATAAAATATGTTGAAAAGTACAAACATCGTCATTAGAACCTACAGTTGATATTATAAGAAAAGATAATCTGATTAGGGGGGCATGTAATCAGAACTCATAAAGTATTCGAAAAATCTACGATTGTATGAATAGGGACTGAGGTTGTTTCTTAGGTTATGTGGAAGACAATTCCAAAGATGAGCAGCAGAGTACGCTAAGCTTTTCTTGAATAAGTCAAGCCTAGGCTTGGGTACGTGCAATTTGTTTAAGTGTTGACTGCGTCTTTCGTTGTATTTGAACATTGGCCAAAGATATGCTGGAGCATTATGTGACAGGATTTTGTGAACAAATTTAGTTTTGTTAAACAGAAGGCCTTTCTTAAGATTTAAAGTAAGAAGAAAAGATCGATAAACATAAGGAGAGATGGAAAGAGAGAGAATACATGAAAAGAGAAAGGAAAGAAATAATAGAGAACATTACAGACAAGGGGTTTTTTTTTTTCTTCAAATAAATACGTCATCGGCGAGGCCAAGAAACTAGGGAGTCCATTTGCTTTAAACATAGTGGTGCATTTTGACGATGTTCTCAGAGGAAACAATGAAAGAATTTGACGACTGCTCTCTCAGGCATACCGTAAAACCTGACTAATATGAGGATGTGCGTGAGGCTGCAGCCTCATATGTAAAACAGAAACCACCCCTGCACGAGTTTGTCCTTTGCCAAAGGCTTCCTCAAGGGGGTCATCTGTAATGGTGGCACCAAGCGCCATAAGGAGCGTAAAAATGAAGTGATGATGATGATAATACTGATGATTGTTACAAGTCATTTGCGCACATCGATGCGTTCACCAGTTTGAGACATCGCTGTGCTCAAATGGACTACCTCTTGAACGGAGCGCTACTATATTAAAATGACGTCTTCATGAAATAATTACGCAGACGCGCGTGTAGAGCAGACGATAGACATCGCGGTGCGCAAACGACTTGTAACAATGATGATTGTAACAGAATGTTTTGCGTCTGTTTGTGCACCTGGGCTGTACAGTGAGTGCGCATCAAATATCGAGTGTGAGCTGAACAGAATATAGATGGTCATGCGTCTAGAAGCCGTGTAAATGTGTGCAAAAAGGATTATTGAACAGGAAACCTGTTGAGGAAGGATAACGTCGGTTGGTCGTCCAGAAAGGACGTACAAGATTTATTGTATCTACTTGATGGCTGCTGAGTTCTTGTGCAGCGCAGGGGCTTTGTATCTTTGGTTATTGATAACCAACTTGTCATTCTAGTAACAGAATGTATTTAGTGGTAATGGTCAGAAGTTCATTCTCAGATATCAGCTGTACGCCATATTGTAATGTTGAGCTTGAGAAGGTTAGACAGCTATCTATTTTTGGAGTTATGCAGTCAACGGCAAATGATGCAGTCACACGGCACATGATGCAGTCACACGGCACACGATGCAGTCACACGGCACATGGTATTACTGACCATGGTTTTCGGATTTGTATAAGTCTTTATTACAGTTCTGGAGATTGTCATCAGAGCGTCGTTGATTTATACTTTGTGTGTGGCGTCTGTAAGTGATTTAATTGCGTGACCTCTCGCAGTACGTTACGAGCCAAGTCTGGAGGACGATATCATAAGGTGATATGGTTTAACTATACTGCGACAATGATGATGGTGATGATGAGGTTGCAGTTAGATGCACAACCTCATATTAGACACCTTTACGACATGTCTGAAGGAACATACAGCACATTTTTTCTTTGCCTCCTCAGAGCATCATCATCATGAGAAACGCGGAAAGTAAAAACACATGACAGAATGAAATATCGAAAATTAAGGAAAAGGTTTCGAGAAAGAACGAGAGAAAGAATAATAAAAAACATGAGAGACGATCAGCATACAAATACATGAGATATAAAAAAAATGAAAGAGTGTGATAAAAGGATTGGAAAGAGAATTTAACACGGCTTACTTGGAAGGATTTCATCTGACATTGATTAAAATTACACTTCGAAAATGATGGACGTCAAGACAGAACGTGATAGCGCATACTTCGCGAACATAGAATAAAGACAAGAAACATCAAAGAAGAGAATGTGTAAGAAAAACAAACAAACACATGCAGTGAAAAAAGGTGAAGAAATAAACTTAACGACATGATAAACGCATAATTTTGTTTTAGCTTAAAAAAATGCATAACAAATTATAGTTGTCAACATTACTTGCCGCATAAGACGTACATTCTTGTTCGACCCAGAAATCTGTTTTTAAAATTACCCTGCGTCTTATAATGTGATGAGCATGGCTATCTTTCACGAACACGTCGTTATATTTTGTAATTAAACTTTCTCAAGATTAAAATATTTTAAGGTAGCAAAAGATATGGTAATATAAACTAATCTTAAGTGAAATAAAAATGAATTATTTAAAAAGAAAATTCAAAGTTTTTGTGACAAGTGTGATAGCATGTTTGGGTGTAAAAATATACAAAAGCAATATTTTGTGTGCAATATATAAATAAGTTCCCCTGATGTATTATTATTGCGGGTGGGGTAGGGTTTGAAGTGGCTAAGAGGTATGGCCCCCGCCTCTAATTCTAAAGGTACGGGGTTCGGTTCCCGGTACAGGAATATATTTGATGACATTTTTTTTCAGAACCAGTGGGTTCAAATGATGTCATACTCCCTCTTCATCTCATATGTAGTGAAATCGGATGCCTAGCCTTCTTGGATAAAGGCGAACAAATGCACCACTATGTTTAAAGCAAATGGACTCGCTAGTTTCTTGTCCGATATTTGTGCATGCCCGTAATCAATCCAACCTGCAAGTCTGGAAGGAAGAGCTGGAGAAGAGAGGGATGGTCATAAACAGCTCTAAAACAAAATCCATGGTGATATCACGAGAAGAAAGAAAACATCAGATTAAGTTGGGAGAACAGGTCCTGGAGCAGGTCGACCACTTTAAATATCTCGGAGCTATTATAGACCGAAAGGGAAGTATCAAAGAAGAGTTGGCCACTCGAAAAGCAGCGGCTGGGAGACTTTTTCAGGCCATAAATCGTGGATTCCTCAGCAAGAAAGAGGTTGGTAAGAAAACAAAGATGGCTGTATACCGCTCCACCTATGTCCCAGTCTTGACATATGGATGCGAGTCGTGGGCAATGACTACAACCCACAAAAGCCAGATCCAAACCTAAGAAATGAGGTATCTGAGGAAAGTGGTTGAAGTAACAAGAAGAGACATGGTCCGCAACCAGACGATCCGTCAAGGCCTAAAATCCCATCCGCTGCAGACCCAAATAGAACAGTCCCAACTAAGATGGTTTGGCCATGTCTGCAGAATGGGAGAAGATCGGCTACCACGACAAGCATTGGAAACAAAGAGCCAGGGATCCAGACCTCCAGGACGACCCAGAGTCCGCTGGGAGGACAACATTAGACAATCTTTGAAGGACCGAGGACTAGAATGGAACCAGGCCAGGAAGAAGACAGCCGATAGAATGGTCTGGCGCTCTCTCTTCCAAACCTCTACACCTCACGGTAGAAGGGGAACGACTAAGTAAGTAAGTAAGTATTTGTGCATGCTTATGGACGTATTGTTGAGATATTGCAAGTCATGTATTCATGTGTGAAATGACAGAGAAGTATCATAAATATTATTAACGTTTTGACGATCTAGTCAAGTTATATTTTCGCGGACAGTTGGACATAAACGGACGGCACATTTGCATACCATTCATGTATTATGATGGTCTAGTACATTTGGCCTTTGAAAGACGGCTTGCTTTTATTATATCAAAATGTGGAGCTTCAATGTTGTATGATGTCAATAAATTCTAAAAACGTTAACCAGGAGTGATCAACATTCCTTCGTTGATTTAGCTGTTGTGAGTTCATTTGGACATTTGCTAACTATACAGAAGTCTGATCAACACATCATTAGTATTGACCGCAACAATATCATTATTTAGAAAATATTTACCGGAAAACAAATGAAGATGAACATACGAAATAAATCAAGAATGAATACAGAAATAACGAAACAAAAATAAGACATATATTGAGATAAATATGAAGCGTAACTCAACACAATAACCATAATTACGTTAACCCAGAAACATAAGTGGAAATTAAATTGTGTGTCCTGTTTATTAGGTTCAAGGACGCGATATACAAACCGAAATCATGTATTAAAGTACAAAATGTTATTCCACGGCCGCAAGGTTTGTTACATTTGGACATAAACTCTACAATAACCTACAGACCTTCTGTCAATGTTGAGCTGAGTTGGCCTCGTCAAAACAAAGCAAAATTGTTAATTTAATAAATACTGTATATGTACAATAAAATCGCCAATTACTTACACTAAAGTGATATGTTAGTTACACTTAAATTATACATTACACTGACCTATATTATCTCTCACATTGAATCAAATCATCTTTACAACAGTCAAATCAAGTACAAATGAATTATCCTACAGCTACGCACGGAGAATTTTATTCATTTTCGTTTGTGTTGGTCCTCTTGTATTAAGCCTGCAAGAAACATTCACATGTTCGTGTATCAAGCCTGCAAGAAACATTCACATGTTCGTGTATCAAGCCTGCAAGAAATATTCACATGTTCGTGTATCAAGCCTGCAAGAAACATTCACATGTTCGTGTATCAAGCCTGCAAGAAATATTCACATGTTCGTGTATCAAGCCTGCAAGCAATATTCACATGTTCGTGTATCAAGCCTGCAAGAAACATTCACATGTTCGTGTATCAAGCCTGCAAGAAACATTCACATGTTCGTGTATCAAGCCTGCAAGAAACATTCACATGGTCGTGTATCAAGCCTGCAAGAAACATTCACATGTTCGTGTATCAAGCCTGCAAGAAACATTCACATGTTCGTGTATCAAGCCTGCAAGAAACATTCACATGTTCGTGTATCAAGCCTGCAAGAAACATTCACATGTTCGTGTATCAAGCCTGCAAGAAACATTCACATGTTCGTGTATCAAGCCTGCAAGAAATATTCACATGTTCGTGTATCAAGCCTGCAAGCAATATTCACATGTTCGTGTATCAAGCCTGCAAGAAACATTCACATGTTCGTGTATCAAGCCTGCAAGAAACATTCACATGTTCGTGTATCAAGCCTGCAAGAAACATTCACATGTTCGTGTATCAAGCCTGCAAGAAACATTCACATGTTCGTGTATCAAGCCTGCAAGAAGCATTCATATGTTCGTGTATCAAGCCTGCAAGAAACATTCACATGTTCGTGTATCAAGCCTGCAAGAAACATTCACATGTTCGTGTATCAAGCCTGCAAGAAACATTCACATGTTCGTGTATCAAGCCTGCAAGAAGCATTCATATGTTCGTGTATCAAGCCTGCAAGAAACATTCACATGTTCGTGTATCAAGCCTGCAAGAAGCATTCACATGTTCGTGTATCAAGCCTGCAAGAAACATTCACATGTTCGTGTATCAAGCCTGCAAGAAACATTCACATGTTCGTGTATCAAGCCTGCAAGAAACATTCACATGTTCGTGTATCAAGCCTGCAAGAAACATTAACATGTTCGTGTATCAAGCCTGCAAGAAACATTCACATGTTCGTGTGTCAAACCTGCAAGAAACATTCACATGTTCGTGTAGCGATAGTTTCTTGTGGCATTATGTTTCATATGATGAGGTTGCCAGCCCAATGCCCAAACTCATATTAGTAGCCTTGTACGACATGCCTAGGGAGCAGTAGTCGTTTTCTTTATTTGTCTTTTCAGAAACCCCACGGGAACTACACGGGGACATATGTAACATTTAATGTTAACAAATTCATATCCACAGGAGCCTCGAGTCTTCAGGAACTGGTGTGAATCTACTGTCCTGGTCAAACAGGGGTACGCAGCAACGAGAGAGCTTACAGACTAGCTTTAAGAGGACCCATAATGGGACTCTGTAATTGTTAATGTTGTTTAGAATCGACATCATTGCACTCCGGGCAAACCCATAGGTGCTCAGTCTCCCTCAAGAAACGTCGAAGGGTATAAATGATAATTGTTCCTGTTGCGCGCTGGTTGTATATACGCCGGATTCATCCTCTCCTATGTTCATCCCTGCTAGTCTTACACCGAATGCCACACTCCAGCAATCTTAGCCTTGATGATTCATCGATTGCAGTGTCGTTCTCTAACAGGCGATCATTAATTGTCCTCAGTATTTCCCCCTTGTCCATATCCAATGCACATACTATAAGTGCTCTTGAAGGTGGTCTATGATGTCCTTCACTGCCGCGTACCACTGCATGACCAGTAGATCCACATCAATTCTTGAAGATTCGAGGCTTCTATGCGGATTTTCTATTCATGCAGTAGCCATCCATTTTCGATCTTCCGTAGCATGGACTGAGAGTCTGATACAATAACCGCCTTTGTTAATGAAGTTTCAAACAACTATCTTAAAGCCGCCGCTACCTCCATTCTCATGCTGGAAGTTGTTGCCATGTAAGCCCTGCTATGTTCGGCAACGATCCTGCACTTAACTCCAGCCAAGAAGCCCCATCTTGAAACTGGATATGGATAAGGGAGACATACTGAGGACAATTAGTGACCGCCTCTTTGAGAACGACACTTCAATCGATGAATCAAAAAGGCTAAGGTTGCAAGAATTTGGCACCAGACTAGCAGGGATTAACGTATGAGAGGGTGCATCCGTCGTATATACAACCAGCGAAATACAGGAACAGGTAGCATTCATACCCTTCGGCATTTGCTGAGGGAGACTAAGCACCTATGGGTTTGCCCGCAGTGCAGTAATGTTGATTCTTATCAACAATAACAATAACACATTGACTCAAACATTTCATGATACAACCCCCCATTAGCTATTAATGGTAAACGTTGTCCCATAGCTTATACTGCCGTTGGGGAGTGAAGTGTTACAGTCCTCGCTATCCTAGGTCTCCTTCTTAGCTGGAGTTTACCTTCCGTAACTCAAGAGCAGAGTCTCGTGCCCTTTTTACAGACAGGTAAACTGAAGTGTGAAGCTGCCAGGTTTCGATGTGAGTAGCTGAGGCTCAAGAATCAAGTGCTCTAATCACTCTGCCACTCGGCATTCTTATCTATTACACCCATCCCTCTACCCCCCCCCCCCCCGAACCATGTATTGTACAACGTTTTTTTCTAATTCTTCTTCAACTTCCTGTCTCTAGTTACTATTTATTAATTCTAATGTTGACTTCTCTCCATCCCATAATATCAGACTGTCAGTTTATTCTCTCTTTGTCGTCTATCTCTTTTTTTCCTTCAATGTTTCCTGTTGTCACGTTATATACGTCTCATAACATTCTCAAAGAAAGTGGATTGCTTCCTTCTATAATGAGGAATAAGCTGTTCATTGGACTCTTTCAGAACATCATCATTGGACTCTTTCAGAACATCATCATTGGACTCTTTCAGAACATCATCATTGGACTCTTTCAGAACATCATCATTGGACTCTTTCAGAACATCATCATTGGACTCTTTCAGAACATCATCATTGGACTCTTTCAGAACATCATCATTGGACTCTTTCAGAACATCATCATTGGACTCTTTCAGAACATCATCGTTGGACTCTTTCAGAACAACATCTTTGGCCTCTTTCAGAACATCATCTTTGGCCTCTTTCAGAACATCATCTTTGGCCTCTTTCAGACCATTGGACTCTTTCAGAACATCATCATTGGCCTCTTTCAGAACATCATCTTTGGCCTCTTTCAGACCATCATCTTTGGCCTCTTTCAGAACATCATCTTTGGCCTCTTTCAGAACATCATCTTTGGCCTCTTTCAGAACATCATCTTTGGCCTCTTTCAGAACATCATCTTTGGCCTCTTTCAGAACATCATCTTTGGCCTCTTTCAGAACATCATCTTTGGCCTCTTTCAGAACATCATCTTTGGCCTCTTTCAGAACATCATCTTTGGCCTCTTTCAGAACATCATCTTTGGCCTCTTTCAGAACATCATCTTTGGCCTCTTTCAGAACATCATCTTTGGCCTCTTTCAGAACATCATCATTGGTCTCTTTCAGAACATTATCATTGGCCTCTTTCAGAACATCATCATTGGCCTCTTTCAGAACATCATCATTGGCCTCTTTCAGAACATCATCATTGGACTCTTTCAGAACATCATCATTGGCCTCTTTCAGAACATCATCATTGGCCTCTTTCAGAACATCATCTTTGGCCTCTTTCAGACCATTGGACTCTTTCAGAACATCATCTTTGGCCTCTTTCGGAACATCATCATTGGACTCTTTCAGAACATCATCTTTGGCCTCTTTCAGAACATCATCATTGGCCTCTTTCAGAACATCATCATTGGCCTCTTTCAGAACATCATCTTTGGCCTGTTTCAGAACATCATCTTTGGCCTCTTTCAGAACATCATCTTTGGCCTCTTTCAGAACATCATCATTGGACTCTTTCAGAACATCATCTTTGGCCTCTTTCAGAACATTATCTTTGGCCTCTTTCAGACCATTGGACTCTTTCAGAACATCATCTTTGGCCTCTTTCAGAACATCATCATTGGACTCTTTCAGAACATCATCATTGGCCTCTTTCAGACCATTGGACTCTTTCAGAACATCATCTTTGGCCTCTTTCAGAACATCATCTTTGGCCTCTTTCAGAACATTATCTTTGGCCTCTTTCAGACCATTGGACTCTTTCAGAACATCATCTTTGGCCTCTTTCAGAACATCATCATTGGACTCTTTCAGAACATCATCTTTGGCCTCTTTCAGAACATCATTATTGGACTCTTTCAGAACATCATCTTTGGCCTCTTTC
Source organism: Oreohelix idahoensis (assembly GCA_024509875.1). Classification (NCBI taxonomy): domain Eukaryota; kingdom Metazoa; phylum Mollusca; class Gastropoda; order Stylommatophora; family Oreohelicidae; genus Oreohelix; species Oreohelix idahoensis. The sequence continues at coordinate 86,228 of JAMPIV010009048.1, forward strand.
AGAACATCATCTTTGGCCTCTTTCAGACCATTGGACTCTTTCAGAACATCATCTTTGGCCTCTTTCAGAACATCATCATTGGCCTCTTTCAGAACATCATCTTTAGCCTCTTTCAGAACATCATCATTGGCCTCTTTTAAAACATCATCATTTTAATCTTTCAGAACTCATCATTGGTCTCTTCCAGAACATCTTCATTGGCCTCTTTCAGAACATCATCATTGGCCTTATTCAGAACATCATTATTGGCCTCTTTCAGAACATATTCATTACTGTTTTACCACAAAGTGTTTTAAATATTATGATTATTCTAATAATCCTTTAGGTACACTCAAATAAGTTATTACATACACTCATGGCCTGTTATACCCTTAGGTGAACTAGGCAGTCGCCTAGGGCTGCAAAATTTGAAAGCGGGAAAATCGAGTGAACTAAAACGACTGGTATTCATTGGTTGTAGTATTACTATTCCTTGCTCCCCATTCGCGCCCCGCCTACACACAGTCGAAATCGTTTATCACATACACTCATATCATTTATCTTGCTTTATAGCCAAACACTGCTGCATCATCATCATCATCATCATCATCATCATCATCATCATCGTTTCTCTGTTTGTCTCTTACCAGGCATGGGAACACCACTGTAGCAGGTCCCTATGCAGGATATATGCCCCAAAGCGTTTATGTACTCTTGCAATGAAAGATTCTGAAGCAATTGGTTTTTCGTGAGATAGATAGATAGATAGATAGATAGATAGATAGATAGATAGATAGATAGATAGATAGATAGATAGATAGATAGATAGATAGATAGATAGATAGATAGATTGCTTGCTTGCTTGCTTTGATCCCCATAGGGTGCGAGTAACTAGACTCTTTTACCCTTGGCACCTTGGTCAACGCCAATATGGTATGGCGGTGGCTGCGCCACCGCCACGCCTCTCTACACAAGGTCCGTGTTACCATACACGGCCAGGAAGCCCCCAGACCGATGGCGCAGCAACCCGCCGTGCATCAACACGGTACCGGACGATTGGGGGTGTGGGTTTTGGGCTTTTTTTTTTTCACCCCAGGGAGCATCCTAGACTCGGGACAGGTTACACCAGGCCCCACTTTGGCGTGTGTGTACTGTCCCAAGGTTTGATAAATCTCTACCCTGCAAAGGGGGTGTAACTCCGAAGACAACAGTGTACCGAAGGACGTCATCTAGACAGACACTCAGTTCTGCCCCATTTGTACTGGGAGGACCCGGAAACTGGGGCCACGCACAGTCTTATGAGGACAATGATCGCCTGAAGCGAGATAGATAGATAGATAGATAGATAGATAGATAGATAGATAGATAGATAGATAGATAGATAGATAGATAGGTAGGTAGGTAGGTAGGTAGGTAGGTAGGTAGGTAGGTAGGTAGGTAGATAGATAGATAGATAGATAGATAGATAGATAGATAGATAGATAGATAGATAGATAGATAGATAGACAGAACGAAAGAACGAACTTTATTTTCGAAGGGTTAAGAATTGGGCGCGCAAGCCCGCTAACATTCTGCCCTTCCACTCCCACTTAACTTGCATACTATACCCTGTCATTCCCACATGTTAGGGTTAGATAGTAGACAGACAGACAGACAGACAGACATACAGCCAGTCAGCCAGGCAGGCAGGCAGGCAGACAGACAGACAGACAGACAGACAGACAGACAGACAGACAGACAGACGATCCATGACATACACACAATTGTCTGAGCTACGTATTTCCTTCAGCCTACAAAAACAGGCCCATTAACCGCGTGCTCAAAGCGAATGTCTGGGACCACTCAAGATTGTCTCTCTAAAGTTGGATTCATGGATCAATGTTTTGGGTTTTGTTCTTTTGTTGTCGGGCTCTGTTTGACGTGCGTTGTTTATTTCTTTGTTTGTTTGTATGTTTGTTGAATGGTAGTGTATGAATATGAACCCAAGATATCAAAGAGAAAGAACGAGAAAGCCTCTCTTTGTCAAAGTTAGCCCTTTAATCGTAAATTAATTTATCTCCCTTTTTTTTTTCTCCCTATAAAGAATGAAGTTACCGTTGTTGCTGACACTTTGCAAGACGCTTGCACCAAAACACGTGCTCAGACAGCAGTGGTGTCTAACTATTTATGTTACATGTTCAGATTGCCAGCCGCATGCATAACCTCACATTAGTGGCCATTAACGAATGGACAGATCTTATCTTACAAGCGAGCATAGAAATGACAGAAATAAGTATTTAAAAAAAATATATATATATATATATATATATATATATATATATATATATATATATATATATATATATATATATATATATATATATATATATATATATATATATATATATATATATCTTTTCAATAAATGTTGCTTATTTTGAATCATAGCTGTGAAATCAGTAACACTATGTAATGTCAAAAGATGGTTGGGCAAGAAATAAAGACACTAAGTCGGACACACAGCCAGAAACTGCAGTCAAAACGCCTGTATCAAATTATAGCTGGGGAAAAAAACAATAAAGACACCTATGTCCAATACGACATGGAAACGCAAGACAGAAGTAAAGGTAGTCACACGGCAGATACTGCCGTAGGGGTGGTGTTATAGACTTCACTATACTAAGTCCAGCTTCGAGAGGTGGGGTGACCAGAAGACAGAGGTATTACGAAATGCGTTCCTCTAAATATTCTGAAAATACTGCGGGTTCGAATACTCCTGCTGTAATGTTTGGTTCGGTATTAAGTCCAGACGTAACTCAAATAATGTATTATTTTATCTGCATAACCGGATATCTCCTGCAATTATGCACGTTAACAATTTTCAGATATTAAATTACGTTTAAAAATAGTTTACATTAAACGGTGGTTAGAAAAGCAAGAAAAACACTTAATGTTAAAGGTGGCTTGGGAAACTACTAAAGATATCTAATGCGACAGGGTGTCCAGAAAACCACTAACGACAACTACGGTGAAAAAATGACTGGAAAAGTAATAAACATATCTAATGTGAAAAGATGACCGGAAAAGTAATAAAGATATCTAATGTGAAAAGATGACCAGAAAAGTAATAAAGATATCTAATGTGAATAGATGACCGGAAAAGTAATAAAGATATCTAATGTGAAAAGATGACTGGAAAAGTAATAAAGATATATAATGTGGAAATATGACTGGAAAAGTAATAAAGATATCTAATGTGAAAAGATGACTGGAAAAGTAATAAAGATATGTAATGTGGAAAGATGACTGGAAAAGTAATAAAGATATTTAATGTGAAAAGATGACTGGAAAAGTAAAAAAGATATCTAAAGTGAAAAGATGACTGGAAAAGTAAAAAAGATATCTAAAGTGAAAAGATGACTAGAAAAGTAATAAAGATATCTAATTTGGAAAGTTGACTAAATTAGTAATAAAGACATCTCGTATCAAAGGATAATAGAAAAGCAATATAGATATCTAAAATGAAAAGATGATTGGAAAACTAATAAGAACATCTCATAGGAAAGAAAGAAACATGGGAAAGAAATAAAGACATCTCAAATTTTAAATAAAAATGACTGAAAAAAGAATCAAAAACATCTAATATTAAAACATAACAGTTAAAGCAGCAGGCTTCGCCTTGTAAAAACACGTTGGCCAGAGAATCGAGAAAGACATCAGATGAAGATATGTGCCCCCTCCAGACATTTTTATGCCACTACTGATTTTAATACTCCATCTGGGGTACCTCCACAAAAAAAGATAATAATATTAATAGTAAAAATACTACGTGTATCTAGTATTTGGTAGTAATCATAATGTTGTGAAGTATTATTTCATCCATATAACCCTAAAATATCTTACAACACCACAGTTCAAAGGTTTCTTTACATATTTCGACGAGATCAAATTATCACTCATAGATTCACTCACTTAATAAGATTTGATGATTTTGTTATAACATGCACAAGAATTTTCACCAACAAACTTACGAACCATCCTAGGGTACACTCAGATATGAGATATCCTTGAATAGAAACCTTAAGTTACTGCCGACGAAAACAAAATCGAACCGTAGACAGCTCTTGCAAATGAAATATCCTTTTTCTCACCACATCGGCGCCGTCCTAGTGAAAAGATCACACACACACACAAAAACTCTACAATAGACCACAACTGTGCCCTACCTCGCTTAGGTTATTCTGGCATAACTGTTTGATTCTACCCACGTGCTTCTTCGGAATGCACGCGCGTGTGGACACTCGCTCCAGTACGCGGCTCTTAAAGAATATAGGGGCGGGAAAGGGGGGGGGGGGTGACAAAGATAATCGAAGATCGGACAGATTCCGATATTTCACTCACACATCTGTGTGTTCGCCAATTCAATGATCAGGTTATTCCTGGGAAAGGGGGGGGGGGGGGGGGGGGGTGGGGGTGTGTGAGAAGGAATAGGGTTTCTCGTGGTCGCCAAAACAAATAAGTTCTATCTTTAATTATTCCAGTTCGATACAGGCTAGAGCAGCGGTAGGCAACACAGAAGCCGTGGGGATCAACTTTAGAAAGACTGAGCTCTTTAGAGATCTACTTTAATACAAATAATATCTGCAGAGTTGGGTGAAAAAAAAAAACAACAAATCTGTGTCAATTGTATAATGAAAAGTTTTAAAAGTTCTCTAAAAATTGCATTAACTAATCTTTAAAAAAAAAATTTTAAATATGCTTTATGAAAGGGTCATAAGCTTAATCGGCATAAAGGGTCATAGCCTTCATATAGCAATCAGAGAGAGGGGTCCGTAAAAGTGGGTCCAACAGTGGCCAAAACTCAATTGTATCTATTATAGGCTTCAATGGAGTCTATCATTAACACAAGATTACTCCTTGGCAGAAATGTAAAGATAAGAAGAGTAGTAAAGATGCTTCTATCACATGGGAGTCTTCAAAAGATAATTTCCAGATAAGCGAAAACAAACAATAAGCCTGCAATTGCTGAGCACGATAATTTCTGTAATCCTTGGCCGACACCCTTTCATTGAAGAATTTAAGCAGAGATTTATTCTAGCTACTTAAAGCAAGCCCCCCACCCCGTGAGTTAATCAGTGGTATTATTATTCTATTATAGCTCTGTTTAGAGAGTGTTTTAGTAAATTTGATTGATGTTAAAGGTGGCTTGGAAAATACTAAAGATATCTAATGCGACAGCGTGTCCCAGAAAACCACTAAACGACAACTAACAGTGAAAAGAAGACTGGAAAAAGTTAATAAGAGATAACTAATGTGAAAAGAAGAAACCGGAAATGTAATAAAGATATTAAATGTGAAAAGATGACTTGAAAAAGTAATAAGATATCTAATTAATGTGGAAATATGACCTGGAAAAGTATAATAAATATATTTAATGTGAAAAAGATGACCTGGAAAGGTAATAAAGAAAATCTAACGTAGTAAACAAATGCAGTAAACTTTAAATAATTGATTACATCGAAGTTAAATTTTTTATAATAACAAAATAACAAATTTTAATAATTCACTTATAAGTTTTTAACAGTTGGAAAATAATTTGAAATATTATATGAAAACGGTTTCAATATCACTTGAACGGTTTTTGTGTAAGCAAGTATCAAGTGGCAATCTTAAAGGTTAAAACTTAGCTGCCAATGCAATGATTCTACTACATCCTCCCAAGATGGGTAGGTTTTTTTTTCTTTTCCTGTACAAACCGCTGGTCCCACCACCGTCTCTCTGGTCAAAAGTTCAGGTTGCCCACAGTGCCGCACGTTCCCCCCAGATAGGTATCCAGAGATAGTACTTTCCAGCTAGTCTGTGGTACCACCAATAAGCCAATACATGGCTTACAGGACGAGTGTTGGCTCAGTACTAAATTAAAGAGAGACGAAATCGTTTCTCTTACACACTCTTACACGCCGGTCTGGTGATGGTCTGGGATGTCTTTAATTTTACAATTCGATTCCCCCCCTACTGACTCCGTGTTACTTTCTCTTTCAGTTTCCTAGTCGCCCCGGTTCCTTATTAAAATTTAGAGATTTACTGTGGCTTTGTATTGTAACTTATCTGGTTCTCCAAATAAATGGTATAAAAAGGTCCGGTTAACAAATGGGAATTATGATATTAGTCTTCAAGATTCACTCTGCGATTGTCTGATGTTGTCTTGGCGTAGCGTGAAAATTCACACGTGAAAAAAAACTGCAAAAAATGGTCAGGACTATTATTCCCCTGCCTTCATTTGTTTATAGGAGTTAAATAAACGCTTCCATTTACATATTCAAACAGGTTGGGTTTTGTACTACCCTGCCAAATTTAATTCCGAAATGGAAAAATTTGCAAAGGTCACGTATACCATATTATGGCAATAAGGTGTCCGATGTCCGATGCATGCCCTTGTGTACAAACTTACCAGGTCCGATCCGGTAGAACACAACATGACAACATTGGCCCAATGTGCCACACACACAGACAGTAAAGTTGGTGTATCAGAAGATTGGGACCCCGGAAGAGCATGATGTCATAAGTTTCCACCTCGTGCACGGGTTATCCTCTGTGTTTCGCCAGACAATCAAATCTTGTTCTATTCCAGCACTCCTCTGCCCAACCCAAGCTTGGATAAAACAATGCCACCGTCGCTTGAAAAAGATGGTCAGACAGATTTATGCGATAAAATTATTGTCGCTGGACCGTCCCTAATAACCTGGGTAACTTAACCAAAACATACAACGTACTCTTCGAGTGAAGATAAGAATTACTTCCCAGTAGCAAATACTGCCAAAGGGGAGTGGCGTGTTAGATAACTTTCCCCCACGCTATGTCCAGTGTGAAAGGTTATGATAATAGACTACATTGATTAGTTCGCTGGATTCCCACCGCCGGCCCTCATTATCCATTCAAACCAAGCCTCGTTTCCACCTTGCTTTTTCCTCAATTAGTATGCACATTTGTTACGCATTAATCCATGCCTTTCTCCGCTAGCTGTCTTACTTGTTTACTTCATAGTTTTTAGCCACGCTAGTTTATTTTCTCTTTCTTACAGGCACTAGCGGAGTGTTTTTTACAAACAGAACCTATTAAGCTAGAGTCCAACGGGGGGACAGGTAACCCATGCCAGGGAGTAAGAGCCGTTAACTGGAATAATCACGACGATGGATTGGGCAAATCGTTGAATCAGTGAGACAGGTCAGACAAGGGGGAACGGGTGTAGGAAGAGAACTGTGTCCGTTTATTGTCGAATCAGGGCGATACGACAAAAGTCGTTCCCTTTGATGGTTACATTAGCTCAGGGGGAACTTACGAAGCAGATGCAAAAACGGTCTGGGCGATAACACATGTTACCGACCATACATACGTTTGTGCATTCGTGTTCCCTAGGGGGACGTAAATTCTACAAGAGAGAGACAAGATCAAAAGACGTGTATCGCGCGAAACCTAGCATAACGTCTTATGATTGTCGGCCTTGGTGTGGTGTGCAAGAAATGCGAGCCTCTGATAATGGGAATCGATTCCCCTAAGATTTGTCCGTGATTATAACCGAAAATGCGGCGAATATTCTCTGAGCACCCAATGAGCGAAATAAACGCCATTTCAGTAGTAAATAATCCGTACTCAAAAGTCAGTATCAGTCGCATTCAGGGGAAATTTTATTTGAAAACATCTAGCTCGATATCAAAGAGCCACATGTTCAAAGGGATTATCTTAGATTTTCGTGGAGAAATAGTTTTCATTTTTCTGTTTTGTCGGTAATAATAATTGATATATTAGCATTTAAGTGCATTTACAGTGATTTTAATAACGTGTTAAAGTTGTAGTTTCATTAGATTTTCATTAGGATTTTTATGTGTTAAATTGACTGGCGTATTAAATAACATATAGTCTAATTTTTCCAGCTGTAACGTAAATTTTTAATTACCTCGCTATCACCCAGAAGAGATGGTTTTTAATTGACTAGTAAATGCACTAGCCGATTGAATAAGACGGAAACATATAATATATTCTAATAATTTATTAAAGTATAATTTTGTAAATGACTTAGCGCTTATTTAATAATCAAAAAAAAAACGTGTTAAAAAACGAAAAGATTAAGCCAAAAAAAACGCTTGTGGTTTCTAATCTGAATTAAATAACCGAGTAGGATAAGAGGATCTTGCCTTTGATCGGGTTTGTGGTTGGGGTAGAAATACTGGTGTTTTGGAGTAAATGTTCTTAGTGGTTGGTTGGGTAGTTGTAGGTGGGGGGGAGGTAGTACCTGACTGAATCCCAGCCAGACCAGTATCTGTGAAATACTGAAATAAGTAGGTTTTAGTTCTAAGTCAAAGATTACCAAAAACATTCTTATGTAATATCGGGTCTATCGAAGTTGACCTATATAGCCTAAAAAAAATCATAAAAAAAAAGAGAAAAAAAAAAAAATAGATAGATTAAAAAAAAAAAAAAAAAAAAAAAAAAAAAAATTGAGAAGAAGATAAAAAAAAAAAAGGTCTCCTATACATATAATTCATCATAAAAAAAAAAAAAAATAATATTTAAAAAAAATAAAAAAAAAAAGGTCTTCCTAATAAAAAATAAAAAAAAAACAAAAATAACAAAAAAAAATATAAATTTAAAAAAAAAAATAAAATTTTAAGGGATATTATAAATTTATAATTTTTAAACATAATTTAAAATATTTTAAATTATTATTTATATATTTTTTTATTATAACATCATTTATCATTATATTCACAATTTTTTACATATATAATCATATTTAATATTTTTTATTAATATTCATTTTTTTAATAATTTTTTTACATTTTTTAATTAATTATTATTTAAATTTTATAATATATATTTATTTTTTATACAACATAATTTTATTAATTTAATTTTTTAACATTATCAATTTGATATTAATTTTTTTAACATATTACATATTATATTACATAAAACAAATTCTTTTTTTCTTTTTCTATATAACGCAGTTCTCATTGCGAAATATATATACTCTATCTCTCTATACAGAAGGTGATTGATCTGTGCTCGATTGGGGAGAGGAAAAAACATTTCAAAACAGAATTTTTTTGCATTAAATCAAACAATCTAGCACGATTAGAGAACAAGGGGGACAAAGAGGGACGCATGTATTTAAACAGCAGTTTAGCATATCTGCGGATCGCGAGAGAGAGATTAAACTCTCTCTCTATGAGATTTTAGTCTCTCTCTATACTAATATCTATTTATAATTAGAGAGGGTTGCTTACTAAACATAAACATCATTATACAATTTCTGATTTTTTTATAATACTAACATATCTAATTTAATTTATTCTTTAAATACATCTGTCCCACCATTAATCCCTCCCATATCCACCCTCAGCCAATTAACATTTAAGAGATTATTTCTAACAATTACAACATTCTTTCATAAATGGGAATAACTAAATTCCTAAATCTAATCAATACATTTCTTTCCCTAATTCTTTAATTTATAATAGATATTTCTAAATTCTCTTATAAACAGCGTGATCCCAAGAGAAATTCCTATTTATGACAATTCTAGAATCCCTACTAATTCTTTCTAATCAATAGCGATACCCATCCAATCCCACACAACAAGATTATTCCTTAATCAATTCTTTACATAAGAATTCTTCCAGAGCACATACAACAACACTCCACAGTAAATATCAAAACCTACAAACCTAACACTACCCGTACTACCTAGTGTTGGGGGCTAAGATTCCTAAACACTCAGAAAGATTCTAATCATTCTGACATTTCTAATATTTTCTTTAACATTTATCTTTAATTCTATCTAGCATTCTGTATAAATCCCAAGACTAGAAATTCCTTCACTATAAAATATCTTTATTCTATCCTAATTTCTAATCTACCTGGACTTAATTGATCTAAAATAAATTCATTTTAATTATCCTAAATTCCACTCCCAACAACAGTAAGAAAGCGTTCCCCATAGGAGGATTAATCAGTCCTTGGAGGAACTGGGGCCCCTTATTTTTCGGGGCGAAACCCAACACTGGATTTGTTATATGTAATCATGGAGATATGTTCCAAGATTTGTTTAACAACGAGTAGTAATCGAGATTGAATGTGGCCACAGATAATGGTTGGGCGGGAGCGAGGAGTTACAGGGGGGGGGGGGGGGGGGGGTAGGGGATCATCATATTGTGGGGGGGTTTAACGGATATCATAATAAATAATGGGGGGGGGCGGGGGGGGGGGGGGGGGGAGAAGAAATATTAAAAAATAAGTGGTTTGTTTTTTGGGGTGGATTTGT
>JAMPIV010009049.1:0-120608 GCA_024509875.1 Oreohelix idahoensis
CACAAATGTCACAGCTAAAACCAGGCATTGAGTGGACTGTCTTTATGTGCTGTGTTATATTGTCAAGGCGGGTAAATGTTTTGTTGCAGTGGGGACACGTGAGACCGTGCCCTGGTGCAGTGTTGGTCCCCGCTGAGGGGTTTGTAGCGGACGCTGTTGCAGTGGTGTTCCCCACTGAGTTGTCTGTAGCGCCCGCCGGTGCAGTGGTGGTCCCCGCTGAGGGGTTTGTAGCGCCCGCCGGTGCAGTGGTGGTCCCCAGTGGGACGTTTATAGCGGCCCCCGGTGCAATGGCTTCCGCTGTGGAGGATCTTGGGGCCGCAGGTCCATGAAAGACCTCAATATGTTGTTGGAGTGCATCACGACTTGTGAATATTTGAGGACACACACGACAGGGGTGTGTCGGTGCAGCATGTACTGTCCGCATATGTCTCGTTAGGTTGCTTTGACGAGTAAAAGATTTGCGGCATTGGCCACAAGTGTAGTCTTGAATTGCTGACATTTCTGTGAAGTAGAAACGAAAACACATTACTCACACATAAAATTAAATACAAAGAAAGAGAGAAAGAAAGACAGAGAAAGATAGAAAGAAAGAAAACAAAGAACGAAAGAAAGAAAGAAAAAGAAAGAAAGAAAAAGAAAGAAAGAAAGAAAAAGAAAGAAAGAAAGAAAGAAAAAGAAAGAAAGAAAAAGAAAGAAAGAAAGAAAAAGAAAGATAGAAAGAAAGAGCGAGAGAGTGAGACAATGAGAAAGAGAATAAAATACATATATGTAACAATCAGTTAAATAGAGAGAGTGAGACAGAGAGAAAAAGAAAGAAAGAAAGACAGAGAAAGATAGAAAGAGAGAGAGCAAGAGAGGGGAGAGATAGAGAGAGAGAGAATAAAACACAGTGTTATTTCTTATTCTATGTGAAAGAAATTACCCCGCGCGCGCGCGGTGGCAAAGATATCGATTAAAAAATCCAGTCTGCGCGTGACGAACTGATCTGTCGTGTAAGAAATAATGGAGATATAAACTTGTTTCAAATGTAATATGTTGATCGTATTATCTCTATATTTTTACATGTATAGTACTGTTAAAAAATATGCTATGTTCTATTTAATTTCCTTTATTATGTGAAAAAAAAAAATATTCCTCACGCTCGAGTTTAGTTTGTAGTATTGCACCATCTGTTGTGGCACCTGATGTTGGTGCTGTGGGGTTGAGTAATCTCACATAAATAACAACACGGATAAGTTTTAGTCTTTTTTCCTAGTACATAATCGGTTAGTCTTATCAAAAAATATGTTATGTCAAGATAGAAAATAACAATTTAGTATCTGAGTTAACATCTTAACAGATAAAAATAACAGAGATATTTATTTATATTTAACACCTTAACACAAATAAACCTCACATAAATGACCAACTTGTCTAACAACAGGGGGGAGAAACACGGATAAGTTTAAATAGAAATAATTATTTTAACACCCTAACACAGAACATACTCAACTAAAACTTATAGATTCTCTAAATAGAAATAATTTAACATCTTAACACAGAGTACCGAATACAAACAAACAACTTTTTATAATACTATTAGAGATATTTTAACATCTTAACACACGAAAAAACAGATATTTTTAAAGATATATATCCTAACGAAAATTAGTTGTCTTTTTTGTTTTGTAACTAACAAATAAATTTAACAAAGAAAAAAGAAATAAAACGGGCACATGTCTTTTAAATTCTATATAACGTGTAAAATATTTAACAAACGAATACGTACTATGAGAAAACAATTGGTTCTTTCTTTCAGAGTTGTGTTCGCTTCAGATTCTCATAAATTAATGATATGTCTGAAACAAAGCGTTCCATTATATCCCAAAAAAGTGTGCTTGTTTCAGAGTTCAATGACCTTACCTTTTACACAATGGTTTACGTCCACTGAATAGTGTAATTGTCACGTCCCGAAAACAGACCAATGTTTACCCACTGTGCAGGTGTTCTGAAACAGTCTGTTTCACCTGGTAATACGATACCTAAACAAACAATACATCTGTTAAGTCGTCGTTCGTTTGCCACGGCTCATTATCGATGAATGTCGGCTTTAAAATAACTAAAAAGAGAGACAAAGAGAGAGAGAGACATAGAGAGAGACAGAGAGAGATAGAGAGATAGAGAGAGAGAGAAAGACAGAGAGCGACAGAGAGAGATAGAGAGAGAGAAAGAGAGAGATAGAGAGACAGAAAGACAGAGAGAGAGAGCTAGATAGAGAGAGAGAAAGACAGAGAGAGATAGAGAGAGAGCGAGAGAGAGAGAAAGACAGAGAGATAGAAAGACAGAGAGAGAGAAAGACAGAGAGAGACACAGAGAGAGAGCGAGGTAGAGAGAGAAAGACAGAGAGAGAGAGAGAGAGAGAGAGAGAGAGAGAGAGAGAGAGAGAGAGAGAGAGAGAGAGAGAGAGAGAGAGAGAGAGAGAGAGAGAGATTTTTAGACTAAAACATTAAAAGATGATGCTAACTTTTAACACACGAATTTGTTTAAAAGTGTATGTTTTAAATTCCCAAATTCTTGACCAGTGATTCTCAATGTGATTCTCAATACATGTTGGTTGAGTTCTTATTTTATTTTCACAATGATTCTCAATACATGTCGGTGTCTGGGGTTCTTACATTTTTTTATTTTATTTTCACAATGTTTTACACTTCCCAAAGGTTCTCAAATTCTTGATTCTCAATACATGTTGGTTGAGTTCTTACAATGTTTTACACTTCCCACCTTGTAGATCAGGGATTCTCAATTCTTACGTTACTCCAAAGGTTCTCACAATGTTTTACACTTCCCACCTTGTAGATCAGGGATTCTCACAATGCTTGATTCTCACGTTACTCCAGTGATTCTCAAATTCTTGATCAGTGGTTCTCACAATGCTTGATTGTCACATTTTTATTATTCCCACAATGCTTGATTTTCACGTTTTTTATTCTCACAATGTTTGTGTCTTTTGATATAAAATAACTGGTTGTAAGTGAAAGTTATCATTATTAAAAATGGACACGAGGTTTGTACATCCTTTTACAGCGTTAATTTCAGGCCCTAGTTATTGTGGAAAGACTGTTTTTGTCCAGCGTTTCCTGACACATATCAAGGATATGGTCACAGTCATACCCGAAGAGATTATTTGGTGTTACGGGGAATGGCAACCTTTATACAATTCAATGACTGGAGTTCAGTTTATTGAAGGACTGCCCGATATTGAGCAGTGGACAGGTGATAAGAGACGGTTGGTAATTATCGATGACCTCATGAACGAAACAGACGAACGTTTAACTAGTTTATTTACAAAAAAGTCTCATCATATAAATATAAGCGTATTTTATCTCGTGCAAAATTTATTTGGCAAGAACAAAGAACACAGAACCATTAGTTTGAATTCTCATTACATTGTGCTTTTCAAAAATCCACGCGATGGATCGCAGATTATTAATCTAGCCAAACAGATGTACCCAGGCCGGACTGCGTATGTTCAGGATAGTTTTAAGGACGCGACCTCGGTTGCACACGGCTATTTGCTAATTGATCTCCGTCAAGACACACCAGATAATCTAAGGCTTCGTTCAAGAATCTTCCCAGAGGAGCAACATATTTTTTACGTACCCAAGTAACATGGGTGAAAAAGTAAAAAAACATGCTGATATGTTAAAATTTCTAGGTACAGCCAAACCACCAGTCATCAAGACTGTTATGAAAACAGCATCACTCGAGTTGGTAGGAACACTCTGTGAATGTTGTCACAACGTATTAAAAGGTAACGTTACACCAACTCCCAATCAGAAGAGACGTATGCGTCGTTACAAAAACATCCTGCGATCCCTTACCAAGAAGAAAGTCTCGCTCAAAAGACGAAAACAATTTTTACAAACTGGAGGTTTCTTATCTGCTCTGGTTGGACCAATACTATCTGTACTAAGAGGTTTTTTGTAAAATGGCTAAAAAAATGATTTTGATGGATCCTCGTTTGTTAGAAAAACCTTATAGACCACCCGATGCTCTAAGAGATAACTTGGGAGAATTGGACACTCAAATGCAACTAGTCTTGGATCGACAAGATTTACCAATCGGTGACAAGGCTAGACTCTACCAACAAACATTACAGCGATATTTGACTCGACTAGAACAGTACAGCCACGTACCTCTAGGTCTCGTGGATATTAAACAACCACCACAAACCAGCGAACAACCCACTGTACTTAAAGAGGAGGTCGTCGACAAAACACCTCAGTCGCCACCCGTCACACCCACTAATCGAAAAAAGGTGGCTAGTAAAGTGCGAGAAACATCGTCGTATTCGCTCAGAAGAAGGAAAAAGACGCCAAAGTGGGAACCATGGCCAAAGAAGTGATTTTAAAACGTCATTACTACGACCCAAAACGCCCTGGAGCTTATGGCGGAATCGCCCCCTTACAACGTAGTACCAAACTTAGTCGTAAAAAAATTGAAAAGTGGTTAGGCCATCAGGACACCTACACCCTACACAAGCCGGTGCGCAGAAAATTTAAACGACGTACGACCATTGCAGGTGGTATCGATCAACAGTTCCAGGCTGATTTAATTGACTTGTGTGGTTTAAAAAGATTCAATGATGGGTATTCGTATCTAGTAACGTGTATCGATGTATTTAGTAAATTTGCTTGGGCTGTTCCTCTGAAAAACAAGACTGGGACAGCTTTAGTAGCAGCGGTAAAGACAATTTTTAACAGTCGCAAACCGATAAATTTTCAAACAGACAAAGGCAGTGAGTTTGTCAACAAAACATTCTTAAAGTTTCTTAAAAACGAAAAGGTCCATTTCTTCACTACGGAGAATGAAGACACCAAAGCAGCTATCGTCGAACGGTTTAATCGAACCCTCAAAGAAAAAACGTGGCGTTACTTTACCAAAACCAACAGTCTTCGCTACGTCGACGTGATACAACTGGTCCACAACTACAACAACTCGTATCATCGGAGTATTAAGATGGCACCGGTGGAAGTTACCCCGAACAATCAAGAAGAAGTGTGGCGTACTTTGTATTCGACCCCTGACGTCGTCGGTAGAAAAGTCTATTTTAAACCTGGTGATCGCGTGCGGATCGCCCAAGCCAGACAAACTTTTAAAAAGGGTTATACGCCGGCGTGGACAGAAGAGTTGTTTACGATCAGCCGACTAAACCAAACAATACCGGTTACGTACGTCCTTAAAGATGATTCGGGTGAGGAATTGAAAGGTTCTTTTTACCAAGAAGAGCTGCAACGAGTCGGCGACAAGATAGTTTATCGAATCGAGTCCATTTTGGAGGAACGCCGTGGTGGCAGGGGTGTAAAAGAATATTTAGTCAAATGGTTCGGTTATAACTCGTCATTCAACAGCTGGATTTCGTCCAAACAGCTAGCGAGATATCGAGACTGATGGATATTGAAGAAGACGTGAGCACCCCAGTTTTGCGGCCACTCCCTCCCAAGACCGCGAGAACCTCGTTCTGGCCTTTTTTTTGGGGGAAACTAGTTCCCGCGACTAGAGATCGTTTTCATCTGTCAGATGATCGTTATATATGTCGTCATCGGTGTCTCATTATTCAATCTGAGTCGGAGAGCAACGCAGATGGGACCAGACGGCAAAGTTTTGGATCGCTTTAATGAGCAGTTGTCTGGGTTACATGTTACCTAACCCCAAGATAGGATGAGTTTTTACGTGACTTTACCCAGCAATGCCTCGATGAAAATATACCCAAACAATAACGCCGGTCACTTTTTCGTCAAATTGCCACAGACTGTAGACGGGACTTTCACGTTATGAGGTTGGTTTGGTTGAGATTCAATTTCCCAAAAGTTATTTTTAACGTGCTAGAGGATGATGTATGGATACATTACTTTCCCACCAAAGAAGACGATTCTATCCTCCTCACGTTACCTGCTGGTCTATACCCGTCACCCCACACGCTGCTTGACGAGTTGCATCGTTTGCTTTTAGCCACGGATGTGGATGAAAAAGCGCGAGTTAGACTCCACCTTAAAAATAAAAAGGCCAACTTAAATCTGGATGATCCGGAGGTTGAAGTAAGAATTAGCGAGACGTTGAAACACATGTTAGGTTTTCCTGCCTCGCTCGCCACAGACATTGACCCAATACTACGAGGTGAGACTGAAGTACAAATGGATAGCGACATGAAAAATGTGTACGTGTACTGCGATCTCGTAGCGGCGAGACCGGTTGGAGATGCCTCTGTCCCTTTGTTACGGATTGTGCCTATTTTGGATAGGACTACCGCTTCTGTTTTCAGGATTTACGACAAACCCCACTACGTACCCCTGAGCCGTTTTTTTCGTTTGACGCGGTGGAAATCCTTTTAACTAACGATCAGGGTAAGACTATCCCATTCACTAGCGGAGCTTCGGTGTTGACACTACACTTCCGAAACTCACAGACGGTTTGATTTTGACTAGAAACATAATGGTCAGACACGTACCCATCCGACGAAACCCCAAGATGTATGAGGAGTTTTACTGCAACCAAGCTGGCCATGGGATGCCAGTGTTTATCGGAGGCAGAAGTCAAAGAGGACATGGTTTGGGTAGGTTTTTCGGCGGGCTCGGTCGTATGGTTTCTCCCGTGGTTAAAAACTGGAGGCAAAGCTTTACTCAGAGAAGGGCTTGGGACCGGTCTACAGGTCGCGAGCGATGCATTAGCCGGCAGAAAAAATGTTGGCGAGGCATTTCGTGAACGACCGAAAGACTCAGGTACACGTTTATTACAGGGAGCGGTTGCACACCTCACCACTAACCAATCGGGCAGCGGACTTAGAAGAAGAAAAACGAGCGCCGCCCCACCTGGCGAGCCGAAACGCATAAAACGCAGTCACCCAGCTCGACCTTCTCACTCTCACCCGAACAAGCGGAGGTACTCTGATATATTTGAATGATGGCGCTTATTCACCCCAGCTCGTGCGAGTGTCTTCACAGTGGTCTAAATTTGTTTAGCGTACCACCAACGCAGACAGCCGTGGAAGAGGGACAATTTGTGGAGATACATCCGTTGGGCCGCCTTAGCCCCCGGAGCCCGGTGGAATTTGTAATTTCGGGAAACGGTGAAGAATATTCTAGATTTTGTTCAATACTTTTCTACACGTGCGCGCCAAAGTTACGTTAGCTAATGGCGGCGCATTACCCGTTGACGCGGAGGTGGCCCCGATCAATTCTATTACCTGCACAGTTTATTCTCCCAAGTCGACGTTTCACTGAACGATACGCTGATTACACCCAGCGAGAACACCTACCCTTATAGAGCTTACATCGAAGCCACGTTGAATGACGGGGAGGAACCCAAACGAGGTCATCTGACATCGGCTCTGTTTTACAAAGACACGCAAAATTTTATTACGGACACAATTGGTGACAATAACAACGGGTTTTAAGACTGCGTCGACATATAGCGGCTGGTTCTCAGGAGATTGATATGATGGGTCGTTTTACATTCAGATATCTTTGCTCAAGATCGTTACCTGTTAAATGGTGTGACAGTTAAAGTAAAACTCACCCCGTCTAAAGATGCCTTCAACGTGCTGGGACACGACCCTACCGCTGGATATAAATCTATTATAACTTATGCGGCCTTGGTTGTCCGGAAAGCTAAATTAAATCCTGCCGTCTCTCTAGCCCACGAGAAAGCCTTGGTGCGAGGTAATGCCAAGTACCCCTTGAAACGAGTTGTGCTAAAAACTTTCTCTATCCCTAGAGGTATGCTATCGCACATGCAGGATAATCTGTTTCTCAGTCAAACACCTACACGAATCGTGATTGGACTAGTCACTTCGTCCGCTTTTAACGGGTCGTACACGGCTAATCCGTTCAATTTCGCTACCTTTGGTCTGATATATTTGAACGTCAGCGCGGACGGCAGAACCATCAGTGGCAAGCCTTTGTCTATGGATTATGAGCACAACCAGTACGTGAGAGCCTTCTTCGCGACGAATCTAGCTATGGGACTGGTTGGTAAAGACGCCGGCAACGACCTCGAGTATAGACATTTTAAGCACGGTACGCCTTATACGCCTTTGACCTCACCCCCAGTCTACTAGACGGTGACCAGTTTGAGATGGCCAAGTCGGGTCCAGTCTCAGTAGAACTTAAATTCGCCTTGGTCACACCCGAACCATTACAGGGTTTCTCGTCCACGCCGAGCAAGACTCGATCTTGGAGATCTCGAAATCGCGCCAAGTTTTGACAGACTACACCACTTAAACAATGAACACAGACGAGATACGCACCATCCTCCTGTCAGACATATTTGTTAAACGAACTGGGCTCGTTAAAGTGTTAGCTCGTGACCAATTACCTCTACGCATCGATCCGACCAAGACGGCTGCTTTCGTCATCAACACTGATCCTAGCTATCGCCCCGGTGACCACTGGGTCGCCCTATATTATAATGGACTTGGTACTTTTGAATATTTTGATTCTTTTGGCCTACCACCTACACACTCGGACCTGGTTAATTTTATAGCCAGAAACTCTACTCGACCTGTTAACTACAACCCCAGACATTTACAAGATGTAGTCACCAACGTTTGCGGGCTCTACGCCATTTATTTCATCTTGATCAAAACACGAGGGGGCACTATGCAGCGGGTCCTACTACCATTTTCGGCTAGACAACACGCCAACGATCGATTAATTACGCGCCTAGTCAGACCCTGGCTAGTGAAACTCAACACCACTTTGATAAACAAAGGACGAAATCAATAGACAGGTGTATTTTTTCCCTCACGACAATACAGCCATGTGTCATTGTTCCCAAGCAATACATCGACGAATCACGTCCTGCCTAACACACGCTCGATGTTCGACGAATCAAATCCTAGCTAGGGCACGCTTAAAAAACCCAGATTATACGATATAAACACTTGGAAGACACTTTATTAACACACTAGATACATCTCGTTGAAAATGACTGCTCCCACCAACTGGGTCTACATCAAGAGAAGTGATGAAATGCTTAAACCTTTGGCTAGTGGTCTGAAGGCTGCGTCTGTAAGTGTTTACCGAGGCCAACCTTTACTACACGTGCGAAGATATTTTGGTGAATCCTACCTCAAATTTCCTACCAAACACGGCATTACGTTAACTCGACCCGAGTTTGAACATTTCTTAACGTTACAGAACGAAATCCTCGCCGAATTTGACCGATTACAGCCACCAAGCACGGATACCTATCCTACTAACACTACCACGTTTGATCAGTACATCAATTCCAACTGTTACCAACCAATAGAACCGAGTTGGTTTCCTACCACAGACCTGGCCGATGTCCTACCCCCGAAGAAGCCTTCCACTAACCTGTTTGACGAAATCATGAAGTCTAGCTGCCCAGTATCCCCAGAACCGAGTTGGTTTCCTACCACAGACCTGACCGATGTCCCTAATCTACCACAGAAGAAGAAGAAACCTACCAAGCGACTGAGAGTTGCCCTTTAGTATTTGAAAAAATAAAAAACTATATTAACTAAAACGCTTTTTTTGTTACCTATATATCGTCTAATTGTTCGCCTAAATGTTCGTCTAACTATTCGTATAACTGTTTGTATAACTGTTTGTCTATATGTTGTAATATAACTGTTGTTTGTCTAAATATAACGTATACATATTGTCTAAATATATATCTTCCTATTGTCTTCCGATTACCTAAAAGTTTGTCTAACACTACCTAATTTGGCTATACTAATAATATGTATAAAAAAAATATACCCCTCTTCTTATTATCTCAAATCCGCCATCTTGCCACATTTTCCTTATATTAACATCGTCTTCCTATTATCTCCCCCTTGTTAGCTCAAGTCCACCATCTTGTTTTCTCCCCCTTGTTAGCTCAAATCCGCCATCTTGTCCCTCCTCTTCTTGTTATATAAAAGTCTAAAAATAACCTCCCCTTGTTAGCTCAAGTCCGCCATCTTGCCCCTGCAGCGCTCCTGCAGAATTTTTGCTATATAAAAGTCATGCTCCTGCAGGTGCTCCTGCATGCTCCTGCAGAATACTACCTGTTTCCGCCATTCCCTACTACTCGTGACTGAAAAAACCTCCTGGCACCGTTACGGTTAAAAATATATTTCCTCTTCATATTTTCTTAGTCCGTATTTTTTTAAGTTCTTAGGGCTCCTGGCTGCAATCATAGTTCATTGCTGTTCCTGTCTGTCCTTGATGGGTTAAGACTCCTATATCTTTCAAGTCTAAAACAATTAAATTATCAAGGAATGTTGGTGTGCAAGTTGCACACGTTACAACGCCCACGGTAGTTAGAAATCGCTGCCCTGACAAAATTTAAAAATTAGAAACCTACCCACCATAAAAAATATTTATAGAATGCGTGATTCCTGTATACACACATTGGGATTCTCGCCGGGGCTGAGATCATCCTCGTGCGATCTGAGGGAGGAGAGATCGGAGCACTATTGGAGTTCTCCGTGTGCAAAGAAGATAGTTCTTAAACCAAACCAAATCAATAGAGATCTTTGATGACACAAACCTAAAAGGTTCATCTAGAATACGTCCTGAATTGAAGCTAAGGCCCTTGCTGAAGCTACTTGTAAGTTTAAGTTTTTAGTATCCCTTGTTACATGGTACAACATCCTTTTTGAAGTAAATCTTATAAGCAAGCTACTACAAAATAAGGAAACTGATTTAAATTTAGCGACAAGGCAATTGCAAGTGACCAAGAATTACCTTGTGGGCTGTAAGTGTGATGAGGGTTTTCAACAAGTTTTGATAGATGCTACTGAGATTCAAAAGGTTTAAGAGATAATACCGAACTTTGAAACAGAACAAGTTAGAAAAAGGAGAAATACATGGCAGTTTGAGCATGAAGTCCATAATTCAAAGACGGTTTCTACTATGCTGTTTTGGGCATGGCAATTCAATCTGTTCAAGAGAGATACCAACAGCCAAAACAATATAATTCCCTATTTGGCTTCCTGCATGATAAATACGGCATCAAATAAACTTTTACTTAAGGCCTGAAGTGGGAGAAAAATTATTGATGCACAACGGAAACAAAGATATTGATGGTGAAGATCTGTGCTGGGAACTTATAGCAATAGCTTGAAGACTTCCAGAGTCTATGCCACAACAAGCAGTAATTATCTTCATACTACAACAAAAACTCCTGGATAATGTGCCTAATGTTTATGTTGCTCTAAGGAGCCTTCTCACACTTCCAGTGTCAGTGGCAAGTGATGAACGCATTTTCTCAAAGCTCAAACTTTTAAAAACGTACATACGCTCAGTGTCACGGTATTGCCTCCCCTGCTTTGCAGTAGTGTTCCAACAGTGGCCAACACTCTAGAGTACCTAAAGTGGGTCGTCAAATGTGTCTACCTTCGCACGAGATTACTCTCGGCAGAGATGTAGATAGAAGGATAATGACGCTTCTATCCCACGGGTGTTTCACAAGATATTCAGAAAAGCGAAAATAATGCTGCATTGGCTGAGCCCGTTAATTCTATGATCTGCCGACATCTTTTGTGAAGGATTAAGCAATTTTTTTTCAGCTCGTCTGCAGTCACTCAAGGTCTGTAATCTCGCACATCCTATAATAGCTCACAGCCTGTAATCTCGCTTGGACATTGATCTCTGGTTAATTCAGTGGAATTCTTATTATTTGTCACGTAGACAGATAATTTATTTTACCATCTTGTCCATAATTTGATTACTCTTTTAATGCTATGGTTTCCTTGACATTTTGTATTTCTTTTCTACTTTCGTGGCCCTATTTTTTCATCTTCTCAAACCCCACACGAAGTTTGTTTACGTTCTGGCTGGCCTTCAGAAAATTCCAGCTACGGTCAGCGTAGCGGTAACGTAATGTTATCTAAACGCACCTGTGGTCCAAACAGGGGGAATTTCTCTGGTCGCTTAAGCCTTTGATCACGAGCGAGAGACGGTTTCTGTGAGAGAAACCGCTTGTCTGTGGGAGGTAACTTCTGCAGGTGGTCTCTGTGTTTGGCCTTCAGAACGCATTAGTGATCATAATATTATGTCTATCGGGGAAATTTTCTCAAAGTTGTTGCTTCTGAAACCTTTTGTCTTACTCTAGATTACGTCTTTCGCCGAACATCTGCAGAAATACGCTAGGCCAGGTGTCCGGGGGCAGCGGCCTTTGTAATCTATAAGAGTAGATGGGTTTAATAAGCCAACACACTCGTGAATATTCCTGGCCCGTAGATGACCATATGAGACTCAGGCAGAGTTAGCACGGCAGTACTAGAATGTGTTTGCCTGTGTTCTAGTCATTTTCGGGTTTCAGGGAGACCGAATCGCTAGAGCAGACTCCAGTCAGGCGAAGAACGTCATATTCTCTTCGATCTAGAGGGTTTCTGAATACCGCTAGCGTCACGAGTCGTCAACCCCGTTCCTGAATCAAAACCCCTTTTGTCAACGCCAAGTTACGCTCACACAGTGCAACGAGCCAACGCTAAATCTGGAATCACCAAATGCAGTAGTAGTTCTCCACTCGCCTATTGGATTACCAGTCAGAGCATTTCGGCTTCCAGAATATCAAAACCGCCCAGCATGTCTATAGCAGAATCTGATATCACCCGACTTTGTGTGCCTAAACGGGGCACTCAGCCAAAACCACAGCCAAACCAGTTTAAACAGGATTTACAGCCAAGCTAGCAATAGCGCCGGATAAGAGCGCATGGGACTCCTTGTCCTCAAGTAACTTCGTCTGGTGTATTTCTGGGTTTATGTAGAACTTCGCACTTAGTAGCGGTCAACCAAAGATAGACCGAGTTCCAGCCTAACTCGCACAACTAGAGGTAACCAAAGTCAGCACCAACAAGGAAGTTTTTTACAGGTCAATTCCATCACCCATGGAGTATATTTTACGTAAAAAGGACACTTTTGGAGCTAGCACATTTGGTCCCACGAAAGCGGACAGGCTGTCGCTCAGTTCGTTTATTTGGTCAGCAGGAAAGATAGACACAGCTCCAGCCCCACTCGCGCCATTAGAGGTTACCAATGATAGCACCTACAAGGAAAGTTATGCAGTCTATTCCAATCATCTTGAAGGATATATGCACGTAAGACACTTTCTGGAGCTAGCACATTTGGTCCCACGAAAGCGGACAGGCTGTCGCTCAGTTCGTTTATTTGGTCAGCAGGAGATAGACAGTCTTCCAGTCCCCATCGCGAAATCAGGGGTGCCACCAACAATAGCGACTACAGTGGATTTAAACAGGTCAAGTCCATCACCCATGGAGTATATTTTTACGTAAAAGACACTGTCGGAAGCATTGTACTTGGTCCCACGAAAACGGACAGACTGTCAGACAGTTTATTTCATTTCTCTGTGTTCTACAGGTTTATGAGTGTTGGTGGTGTGTGTGTGTTGTAGGTGTATTTGCATTATTGTGGTTCTTGATGATTATTGATGACTATTGATGATTATTTGATTATTGATGTAATTTTATGTTGTTGGTGATGAAATGCATTATTTTCATACATGCTTCTTCATTTAATAAAGTTTACACATTTATTACTGCGCTGTTCCCGACCCTTTCATCCATAATCAACTTGTTTTAGCTCTTTACTAGAATCTCTATGTTTGATAAGAGAAAAGAGTGAGAGCAGGAGGTGCTTAGACAGTAAAAGTGAGTTGAGGCTTGGAGAGAGAGATCACTTTGATAAATCTTCTTCCAGGTTGTCTCAAGTCCATCTCCTATTTACGCCTTTCTGTGGGTGTAATCTATAACTCTGTCAGTCCACTATCCCTTGTCGATTTCACTACTATTGTCAAACTCGACAAATACTCTACACTTTATTCAACCACGACATATAATGGGGTCTCGCCGCGGAATTCGAACTACATCTTCAGCAATCGCAACAGATGAGGTTGCAGTCTGGTATGAATCTCTCACAAGATTCTATTCTGATTCTTGGAGTTTAGTGTTCTGCAGATTATAGGAATTGCTATCCCTAGACATATCGAACTATTTCTTTTGGAGGAAGTCTGAACAGCGCTTTTTCTCCACAGCAATCATAAATATTAAGTTACATTTATTGTTCATGCTACACATGAGACAGCTGGTAAAGGTTGCTGGTATCACTGCTGAGTTTTTGGTTGACAAATCTGACGACTCTTGTTGTAAAAGTCAGAAAAAATTTTAAGGGTTAATATTTTTTTCAGAAGCAGCTCTTTAATCTGAGATTAGAAGCTACATATAGTCAGTTACTAGCTTGCATTTGTACCAAAGGAGGGTGTTCATTCGGATGATAGTAACCAATCCTCTCAAGAGCTTAGTACTGACAGAAGTAGGGTAAAGTGATAGTAATAAGTTTTACATCACTCACATTTTGTGGAGTTTTTGGGAAAAGAATTTGGCTTATGAGTATGGGATGTTCCAATGACATAACGGACGTCTATGGAAAAGATAAATTACTGTCCTTTAGTCCGTGTTTCACGCACTTTAAAAAGGGGGGCTATCTTGTCACGTAGAGAGATAATTTATTTTACCATCTTGTCCATAATTTGATTACTCTTTTAATGCCATGGTTTCCTTGACATTTTGTATTTCTTTTCTACCTTCGTGGCCCTATTTTTTCACCTTCTCAAACCCCACCCGAAGTTTGTTTACGTTCTGGCTGGCCTTCAGAAAATTCCAGCTACGGTCAGCGTAGCGGTAACGTAATGTTATCTAAACGCACCTGTGGTCCAAACAGGGGGAATTTCTCTGGTCGCTTAAGCCTTTGATCACGAGCGAGAGACGGTTTCTGTGAGAGAAACCGCTTGTCTGTGGGAGGTAACTTCTGCAGGTGGTCTCTGTGTTTGGCCTTCAGAACGCATTAGTGATCATAATATTATGTCTATCGGGGAAATTTTCTCAAAGTTGTTGCTTCTGAAACCTTTTGTCTTACTCTAGATTACGTCTTTCGCCGAACATCTGTAGAAATACGCTAGGCCAGGTGTCCGGGGGCAGCGGCCTTTGTAATCTATAAGAGTAGATGGGTTTAATAAGCCAAAACACTCGTGAATATTCCTGGCCCGTAGATGACCATATGAGACTCAGGCAGAGTTAGCACGGCAGTACTAGAATGTGTTTGCCTGTGTTCTAGTCATTTTCGGGTTTCAGGGAGACCGAATCGCTAGAGCAGACTCCAGTCAGGCGAAGAACGTCATGTTCTCTTCGATCTAGAGGGTTTCTGAATACCGCTAGCGTCACGAGTCGTCAACCCCGTTCCTGAATCAAAACCCCTTTTGTCAACGCCAAGTTACGCTCACGCAGTGCAACGAGCCAACGCTAAATCTGGAATCACCAAATGCAGTAGTAGTTCTCCACTCGCCTATTGGATTACCAGTCAGAGCATTTCGGCTTCCAGAATATCAAAACCGCCCAGCATGTCTATAGCAGAATCTGATATCACCCGACTTTGTGTGCCTAAACGGGGCACTCAGCCAAAACCACAGCCAAACCAGTTTAAACAGGATTTACAGCCAAGCAAGCAATAGCGCCGGATAAGAGCGCCTGGGACTCTTTGTCCTCAAGTAACTTCGTCTGGTGTATTTCTGGGTTTATGTAGAACTTCGCACTTAGGAGCGGTCAACCAAAGATAGACCGAGTTCCAGCCTAACTCGCACAACTAGAGGTAACCAAAGTCAGCACCAACAAGGAAGTTTTTTACAGGTCAATTCCATCACCCATGGAGTATATTTTTACGTAAAAAGGACACTTCTGGAGCTAGCACATTTGGTCCCACGAAAGCGGACAGGCTGTCGCTCAGTTCGTTTATTTGGTCAGCAGGAAAGATAGATAGAGCTCCAGCCCCACTCGCGCCATTAGAGGTCACCAATGATAGCACCTACAAGGAAAGTTATGCAGTCTATTCCAATCATCTTGAAGGATATATGCACGTAAGACACTTTCTGGAGCTAGCACATTTGGTCCCACGAAAGTGGACAGGCTGTCGCTCAGTTCGTTTATTTGGTCAGCAGGAGATAGACAGTCTTCCAGTCCCCATCGCGAAATCAGGGGTGCCACCAACAATAGTGACTACAGTAGATTTAAACAGGTCAAGTACATCACCCATGGAGTATATTTTTACGTAAAAGACACTGTCGGAAGCATTGTAGTTGGTCCCACGAAAACAAACAGACTGTCAGACAGTTTATTTCATTTCTCTGTGTTCTACAGGTTTATGAGTGTTGGTGGTGTGTGTGTGTTGTTGGTGTATTTGCATTATTGTGGTTATTGATGATTATTGATGACTATTGATGATTATTTGATTATTGATGTAATTTTATGTTGTTGGTGATGAAATGCATTATTTTCATACATGCTTCTTCATTTAATAAAGTTTACACATTTATTAATGCGCTGTTCCCGACCCTTTCATCCATAATCAACTTGTTTTAGCTCTTTACTAGAATCTCTATGTTTGATAAGAGAAAAGAGTGAGAGCAGGAGGTGCTTAGACAGTAAAAGTGAGTTGAGGCTTGGAGAGAGAGATCACTTTGATAAATCTTCTTCCAGGTTGTCTCAAGTCCATCTCCTATTTACACCTTTCTGTGGGTGTAATCTATAACTCTGTCAGTCCACTATCCCTTGTCGATTTCACTACTATTGTCCAACTCGACAAATACTCTACACTTTACTCAACCACGACATTATTCTGATTTAGTCCTGTTTAGAGTGTGTTTACAAAGACACTGAGACAAACATGCAGTACATTTAAAATGATTGAATCGAAGTTAAATTTGTATAATTACAAATAAAAGATATAATAATCATTTAGTTTTAACAAGGGTTAAAATAATTGAATAGTTTAAAAGAAAATGTTCATCAATGAATGATAGTAGGTTTTATGAAAAAAGTTCACTTTGGCAGCTTATAGGTTTCACTTAGGTGCCAATAGTATGTGATGGGACCGTAAAGACACCCCGGCTTCCTCCTTCATGTTCATGGCATATTTATCGCCCGTATATTTTCGATGTGCGCGCAACCCACGTGACTGTCAGCCCACGTGACGGCGCGAGCAAGCATTGCTGGGATGTGAAAAGTCTGACAAAGAAGAAGATTGATGACTAGGCCATAATAAAGCATAAGACTTAGTTGTGGTGTGTTATATTTGATAGTCGTGTGTTATATTTGATAGTTGTGGGCCATATCTGTGTTTTCGTGCCTAATAGAGCAATAAAGGCGAGTGTTATTTAAGGGGCAAAATTAATACGCGCAGCGCATTAAAGTCGAGTGATTAGCCTAGTGCCTATATAGAGAATGCGATGGCCAGCAGCGGCCTTTTAAGTATCAGTCCAGACAAGAGAAAACGAAACGAGGCGCCCTGTGTGGGTAGCAGAAGAACAAAGACATGACACATTTGCAATCGAGCACAGGCTGGATGTTTGTTTGGTGTTTGGTTTATTTGTTTAATGTTTGCTTCAGTGTGCTCTTAATGTCACTGATAGGGTCGTAGAAATAAGTACAGCCCCTGCCTTAAGAATCAGAGTTTTATTGTTGATCGGGTCGGATGCGAGTGTGCAAGAGAGTGATCAAATATCACAACATCAGCATCATCATCTCGACCACCCAATCACAATTGGCGTCGTCGACAGAATAGGCAGACAGTGACACCGAGCAAACAGCAAACGAACAAGTATTGTAAACACCCAGCGGTGCGGTATTGCAGCAAGATGGCTTCGATCAATGCGCCTGTGAAGGTAGTGTACGTGAAGGGGCCAGAGGTAAGGCGATTTGATGGAAAGGCAAGTCCCACTTGGCAAGAGTTTGTGGAAGATGTAGAGGCCGCGTGGAAGGTGGCGCCCTTTTGGGCAGAAGACAAGTTAGACATAATCTGGAATAATGTCACACCAATGGTCTCTAGGGAATTACGGATACGTGGCAGAGCCAAGGCCAGCCCTGAGCAGTTACTCAAGATAGTAGAAGAAGCCTACAGCGAGCAACCACCAGTCAGTGAGATGACCAGGAATTTCCAGGCCGCCAGTCAGGGGCCTAGGGAATGTGCTGTTTTCTGTGAAGTCAAAAAGCCAGAGACACTGGTGCAGATAGCAAGTGCAAAAGCTCAGAATGAGGAGGAGCCACTCAAAGCAGAGGTATCTCTCTTAAAGTCTCAGCTAGCACAGCTATCACAGACCAGTTCGCCAGCACAAGAGGAGGTGAAGAGAAAGAAAGAACCAGGTCAACCGCGGAAACAGCCAAAGCACGACGAGGGGGTGCGTGTTCTTGTATGTGAGAGTCAGGCTATTGCCAACGAAAGCAGTTGGCTGACAGTACCAACAAACGCAGTTGCACCGACAAGGCGAAAAGGGGTTTGCAAGTGGTACAGTGTCCACAGGGGATGGGGGTTTATCACGTCAGATGATGGAGGTATTGATGTATTCATACATCAGACCAAGATCTTCAGAAAGGGATTCAGGAGTCTGGCGAGAAATGAGAGAGTGGAATATGACAGCAAACTATCGGTCCAGGGCATAGAAGCAATTTATGTATGCGACATTGGCGGTCAAGAGTGTAAAGGTTGTAGGAGGCGTCCCATGGCACAGAGAAAGCCTGCAAAGTTGAGGTGCTACAATTGTGGAGACCTGTCAGACCACATGACAGCCAAGTGCCCTCAAGGCCCGCTTCCGAAGAGATGTTTTCAATGCCAGTCCACTGAACACTTGATATCTGCCTGTCCCTCAAGGAGCTCTTTCCCGAAGCGTACTGTCACAACTAGGTTGCCTTTAGGGTGCAAGCCAAACCTGGAGATTTTTCGGTAACGATTGGAAAATCGTTGTAAGAGATTAGACAGAGATCAGAAGGGGAATTATAATTTTAGTACTAGAGCAGATAATAGTGGAATCAAGGTAGACAACTTTTATTACTTCCCTTGTAAAACTGTTCGCTAGTGAATTAATTAAACCACGGTGAGACGTCGAGATGAAAGACATTGTTCGCGGGAATGGGCATACGAAGCAGAAACGTATAAAGCTCACACTGATTAGCGAATTGCCGATGTCTGATCAGAATGAGAGAGTGGAGTTCTGGTTTCTCGGCTCGAGTGTGTAGATTTCTTTTCATAAGCCGAAAACTGAACGTAGAGTTTCCCGTAGGTGAGATGTCTGGTTTTTGGAGGGATAATTAACTATCTCCTTTCATCTTTTAATATATATACCAGAGCAATCTAACTCAATTCACTAAGTACTCCTCAGCTTTTTAAGACGTCTAGCGGCGATTTCTAGAAATCCTTTGCATCAAGTGCGGTTTCTTAGTTTATCGTTGGAGAATAGTCTAGAAGTTTTGTGTGAAGGTAAATATTTTACTAGTTATTTTTGTGCAGAGTGATTTACTAGTTTAATCGTCATTTTAATTCTCTAAGTTTTCCTGTGTTACAGTGGATACCAGCTATAACTTAAAAATTTAATTTCTGCTAGTAACCAGTCAGAGAATATTTTAACTCACTAAATAATTGCGAGTCATCATGAGTATTGACGAAATATGTATTTATTTCTAATTCATGATGACTGTTCTTTTAAATGAGTAGAATTTAAACACGGAAGTTTTTAAATGATAAGACAAGCTCTCAGCTCGTAGTTATAATTTAAAGTTTAATAACCGAAATGGATGAATATATTATATTTTACGCGGGGTAAGGATAGGATTGTGTATAAATATATTATGTTAAGTATTTGTATCCTTTCTCTTTTATACAGTATTTGGGTGAAACCCTATAAAACTAACCAGCAGCTTCCATTCCATATGACACTGAGAATACTTTATCAAAGAATATTCTTATATTATATCGGGGATTTTCAAGGGGACTTGTCTAGTCTCGTGTTTTACACCCAGTAACAGACACAGTACCAACCCTAAGAAATATTTAGAATAAATTGTAACTGGATTCATAAATATCCAGATTTATTTTCCAAGTGCATATACCTTCAGCCAGTTGAAGTGACAAAATCACGATTGACATTACATATATATAACGACCACCGTGTTGTGAAGAAGATTGATCCTGAACAGATTTTATTTACCTGACACTCGATTTAACGATTGAAGATTCCAAGCCTACTGTACACTGTGAACATTAGACCTTTTAATTATTTCACGACCTGGACAAAAATTGAAGTGACATTTATCTGCATCCTACTGTCAGCAGTGAACTAAGCGTTTCCCAACATTTTTTTATTATTAATTAGTCTTTGGAGAAACTGGGGCTTGATTCGCCAAGAACACCAACATCAGATGGTCTGGGTGTACCTTAACAATTGTTCCAGATGTTGTGAAAGGAACCTATTTAGGTAAGAGAGAGACTGCTTGGTGATCACAGGTTGTCAGAGCGAGAGAATGCAGGATGAATAATTCTTTCAGTGAATAACCCATGTACTAACTTTGTATTATTTGTGCAAGTTTTTTCCTAATGCTGTGCCTTTTAGAATAAATTAACATATATATTCTGTTCTTTACTGTAGAGGAAAGTTTAGGCCATAGCGTATAAAGCTTTGACTCTTTTGGGAGTTATAACTTTCTTTGTAACGGGATCTTGTTTCAACAGAGGGAGGGAGGATTAAACCTATGTGTATAACTCGTTAATTAATTCATTAACTTATGTTTATTTGTATTTGATTTGATATTCACATGATAGTGTGGTTGTAAAGTTCTTTATGATAAATAAAATTTACATAAACTTTATTACGTGTGTCGGTCAGCTTGTCCCAAAAGATCCCAAATTCCATAGATATAGTTTTCACGTCTGTGCGTCTAGGTGTCGTCACGTATCTGTGTGTGTGTAGATGTGAGTGGGTGAATATATCAATATATATGTTTACAGGAAGGTCTGTCTGATCTAAGAATCTCAGTCGTATTCCATAGGCTGGATTGATTATCTCTCAAATCCAGGGACAGATTTTTACCTTTCACCATTTCACTTGTGAAAAATCTATTTCTTTACCTGATCTCTCACTGAGCTATCACCTGTTCTAGTCCTATTCAAGCTGGGCCAAATTGATCTTAATTACCCTATCAAAAATATACGACAGGCATCTCTGAAGATCACTATCTGTTTTTATCGACGTGGAAACAGTACATACACTTACAACGCAAATGAACAATGGAGACTAATGTATGAAGTCTGAGGATGTGATATCACGTCCAATGGAAATTAACAAACTCAGTCAATGTTTTTAAAGTTCAGTGAAGTAGAACTCTTCTGCACTCTTCTGTAAGCATTTTTACATTATCTCAAGCTGTAAATGCATCTGACATGAACAATAAAATGACTTGGGTTGAAAACCTAGAATAGAAAAAAAATTGTGAACATTTCTCCAATGTTTTAATTTTTAATTTATTAATTTTGTTGTTGTTGCCATCGTAAGTTCGAGTCGTCGTAAAATGACGTTCGTCGTAGTTCGAGGACAATGTGTACACACTTTAACCTACACGCTACAAGCTGGGTGAGTAAGGTGAAGGTATACTACCAATCATGTGTTCGGGCTATGACGCCATCGCTTGCATTTACGAAAACATTCTTTGAAGTGGTTTCCAATTTCACCCCCAATTGTTTACTATTTTTAATTTGGCTTGAGCTATATATATATAGAGTTAATTGTCTTTTCTTCTTTCTTTTTCCTTCTCTTTCATCGTACATTTGTTCGTTTTATCTTCTCCAACTTCTTGTTTCTTCATTTTCCCCCATTGCAATTAGCTGATAATGTCCTTCTGCATTCCATTCTTCTCTTGACGACGTCTGCCCAGTTTCCTACTTCAATTTTTGCAGATTCATTTCTTTATTGACCGCCTATTTTTTTTCCTGGAACACCCTCTTGGTATTACACCAGCTTTGTTTTTCTATGAATTTCCATTCGCTTCGACGGAATTCACCGTTTCACAAAAATATACATTCTTTCACGCACTCACATATACTTAAACACGCATGGGAACGCATACACACATACATGCACTTAAACTTACACACATATCCACACACAAGCATACACTTATCCCCTTACGGCCCAGTGGCTTATATATGACACATCATACATATCTCAGTGATCATTTTACACTAAAACTCGTATAAACGCCCACTGTGTCAAATATGAGTTATTTCATAAATATGGGAAAGGCTTTCAAGCTTATATAAAACGTTACATTGTAAAAAATGTATTCAGTCTTGACAGAAAGTGAAAATAAAGGCCTCAGCCAAAAAGACAGAAGTAATGGTCGTCTCAACAACAGAACATTGGCTTCCCCAGAATGCACTATCAAAGTAAAAGGAACAGTTTTAAAACAGGTCAATAGATTCAAGTACCTTGGCACATTAATAACAACGGATGGAAGATGCATCTCAGAAGTGAAGAGCAGAATAGCTCAAGAAAAAACAGCATTCTATAAAATGAAGAGTATTTTATGCAACAGTTCTTCGTTAATAGAAGTAAGAAAGAGAGTTCTTCAGTGTTATATAGTACAAATCCTGACACATGGGAGTGAATCATGGACAATTAGTAAACAAGTAGGGAAAGCACTAGAAGAGACAAGAATGTTAAAAATACCATGAACAGCCAAAAAGATTAATGAGGATGTCATGAAAGAGGCCAATTCGCAAAGAAAACTTATTTCACAAGTTAGAAAAAAGCAATACACTGGACATGTTACGAGAAGAGGAAAGCTGGAATATATCGTAAGAACAGGTAAGATTGAAGGAAAAAAGAGACAGAGGAAAACAAAGAGAGCAAATACTGGACAGTTTGACATTGAAGAAAGAAGTCAACAATGAAATTGATAAATTGTACTGGAGACAGCAAGTTGTGGAGCGACATGATCTCCTACGCCACTAGTCATGGTACTTAAAGAAGAAGATTCAGTCTTAGAGATATGAGTACAGTATATAATTTAGTATTCAACTGATGAACTCTTGAGGTTAAACACACAAAAACATTGATCGCCAATCCACAATCATAAACACACACAGACACACACAAACACACACAAACACACACAGACACACACAAACACACACAGACACACCTAACACAACTGTTCTCTTCATTTCACACGAAGTCTCGTTCAGGAAAAAAACGTTAATCCTGCTCTTCAAATTATAAGATAGAATCCGGTTAATTTGAGACAAATGTAGGGCATTGTGGGTAATCAGACAAGAAGATAACAGAGAGGCTATAATCAGTAGCGCTATGACGGTATCGCGAAGACTATATTCGATACAAAGTACAACTATAATAGCAGACATACATTGTATGTCACGAGGCTGTCTGCCAGGAACGCAACGCATGTGCCAGTGAGATGCACTCGACTATAATAAAGAGATAATAAAGGAACTCAACTCAGAAAAATCTCCCCGGAATTTTCCTAGACAAAGAAAGAATTGGCCTACGGCTGGCTTAGGCATGTCGTGGAAGGCGATTAAAGTGAGTATATGAGGACTGCCTAAGAGGGTAGAATGAAAAAAAAATTACAAAAACACACAAATAGTAATACGTCTTACAAAGAGAAAGGACAAGAAAAACATACGTTGCGGCCACACGGCCTTCGTCAGGGACATACAAACAAGAGACAGGAAGGAAAGAAAGTGAGAATTAAATGGAGAACATGAAATTAAAGTAATAAGAGAAAAAAAATACTCCCTTAAGTTTTGTCACATGTTGGAGCAAAGATGGCTGCCACAAAACCTGAAAGCGAAAGTGGATAGTACATAAAGCAACAAAAAAAAAAAAATAATAATGAAAACAGGGACTGGAAAACAGAGTGAACAATAAAAAAAATTTTAATATAAAAAAAAAATAATTAAATAAATTAATAATAATTTATTTTTTTAAATTTAAATAAATTTTTTTTTAGAAATTAAATAAATTAAATAAATTAATTAAATTAAATAAATTGTATATATATATATATATATATATATATATATATATATATATATATATATATATATATATATATATATATATATATATATATATATATATATATATATATATATATATATATATGTGGGGCGGAAAACGCATTAACAGTGAGGAAGGCAGTAAGCGACCCATAGCTTGACTGCTTGCATCAGGATCAGCAAACCAGAGCTGACCAAGACCCTACTTCACCTCCAAGTGGTGGTCCTGGAAACAAGCTGCATCACTGCAGTATGGCCGAGAGAGTAGGTATCGAAGGGGGAAGGCAAACCTGGTCCTAAAAATGCCATGCTGAAAACGGATGTGTCGGACCGAATGCCGCAAATATCGCAGCTTCCCTGTAAACGGCGACACAACGTAACAAACGTCCTTTTTAGGACGAACGCAGAAGAAGAAGAAGTATATATGTGTGTGTGTGTGTATATATAATATATATATATAATATATATATATATATATATATATATATATATATATATATATATATATATATATATATATATATATATATATCGAAAGCTAAGATGCCTAAGAAAAATTCACCGAATCTTTTGGCCGAATACCATCACCACCCAAGATCAGCTTACTCGGAGCAAGCAAGAGGACATGCACACCATCAAAGCTGGCAGACGCTGGAGCTGGGTTGGCCATATCCTCAGAAGAGACCCCGATTCCATCACAAGAACAGCTATGCTATGGACCCCTGAAGGAAAACGAAAGAGAGGCCGACCAAAAACAACTTGGCGGAGGACTGTGGAGGCTGAGATGCAAAGAATGAACCAGAGTTGGGGCACTGTACGAAGGATGGCCGTTGACCGAGCAAAGTGGAATCAATTTGTTGTTGCCCTACAAGACGCCACCAGGCGTAATGGCCACTGACTGCTTTGACGGTCGGCGGCTAAGGATCAAAGAAGATAAAGATATATATGTATGTATGTATGTATGTATAGATATATATGTATGTATAGATATATATGTATGTATATATATATATATGTGTATATATATATGTGTATATATATATATGTGTATATATATATATATATATATATATATATATATATATACATATATATATATATATATATATATATATATATATATATATATATATATATATATATATATATATATATATATATATATATATATATATATATATATATATACACACACACAGGGTGTTTATAAAGTCGCTGTGCAGTGAATTTGAAAAATATTTTAGCAATTACGTCACGAATGATGCAAATTTACGTCATGATATTCTGTGTAGTGTCTAGATGAATAATAAAATCTACGTTACAATTTTTTGGGCGTCTTTAAAGCCCCAATTGAAAACCACATTTCTGGTGACGTAGTCTCGCCCGGGCGAAAATTTCACTGCACAGCGGCTTTATAAACACCCTGTGTGTATGTATATATATATATATATATATATATATATATATATATATATATATATATATATATATATATATATATATATATATATATATATATATATATATATAAAATAGAATAGGAGGGAAGTCAAGGGTGATAACAGTCATAGTAGCAAGTCATCATAAAACTGGGACTAGATAGAAAAGGACGCCTCAGACAAAAGAATGGTGGGTATTCAAACCGTGGGCTTTAAGGCAACCCATAAGATGGATGAGGCGTTGTTCCAGGCGGAACCGACTGTTGGCATCCGAGGAACAGGATCTGATGGATGTCACCTGGATGTCAGTGGCACCATGGTGGCCAGGGCCATTGATGTGGATGGCCACAGGTGGGGATTTCAACTGAGAAATGTCGTAGAGGTGTCTGCAGAATCGGTCCCCCAGTCTTGTGCACGTTTGGCCGATGTAAGTAATATTGCAACTTTTGCATATAATAGCGTAAATGACGTTACGTGACTCGCATGTCATGCCATGTGTGATGGTGAACTTGGCCTTAGTGAACGACACTGAACATGTTTGGATAACATACTGACATGTATTGCATCGTGTTCGGTTACATGGCTGGGTCCCAAAATGGCCATCGTTGACGGTTTTCAAACGGCTGTGGACTAGGAGGTCCCTCAAATTTTCATCCCGTCTATAGGCCAGCAAGGGTGGCTCAATTAAACTCTTCCCGCGCCACTGGTTCAGCTTGGAGGAGAGGTAGGTGGCGATACATGATCCTTTTGACAGCAGCGCTGTGAGTGTGACAGGTCAATATTAACTTGACTCTATCCGAGGAGGTTTTGTGGCGGTGGTGAGGGCCTCTAGACGTGAGATAGGGAGAACACGCTGTAAGGAAGAGGTAAGAACTGCCTTCTGCGGAAGAAGTCCAACATTTCCTCTGCTCGGCAAAGAAAGTCGTCATCATCTTGGCATAACCGACGGAGGCGGAGAAGTTGTGAGAAAAGCAAGGAGTCACGACAAGCCCCAGGATGAGAGGAAGTATAAAGGAGGTAACTGTGTGCATCAGTTGGTTTGTAGTACACTGAAGTGTTAAGGTGGGGGGGGGGGGGGTGATGGTGACAACAATGTCAAGGAAATTCACAAAGACAGTTGAGATGTGGGAGGTGAATTGGATCGCAGGGTGGAAGTTGTTGATGAAGTTAATGAACCTAGATAGGTCAGCCTCTGGCATATCAGCAAGACCTATGCCATCATCAATGTATCTACGATACATCAATGGAAAAGGTCCAGGATACTGCTGCCACACCTGATACTCCAGGTAGCCCATGGAGAGGCAGGCATAGCTGGGACCCATCTTGGTGCCCATGGCAACTCCACTGACTTGGTCAAAGAACTGTCCGTTGAACTCAAAGGAATTGAGTCGAAGGACCAGTTCTGCAAGGCGCAGGAGAGTCTCTGTAGCGATAGAGGGGTAGGTGCGCTGGTCCAGAAAAAAACCGGAGAGCTTGGAGACCATCAGAGTGAGGAATAGAACTGCAAAGTTAGCAGACGTCTTACAGAAATAAATGGTAGGTACAGTCTCGGGAAAGCTGGATAGAGGAAAAAGTAGCTAGGGTATGACTGGTGTCCTTTAAGAAGAAGGGAAGCTGCCCCACAATAGGCTGGAAGATGCCGTCAAGGAAGTCTGATATATGTTCGGTAGGGCATGCACAGGCCGAAACAATGGGTCTCCCAGGGTTGGAGGGTTTATGAATTTTGGGAAGCATATAAAACACAGGCTTGTTCAGACAACTATTATCGATATGGAGATGAGAAGCGCTAGAAGGTAAGGACTTGTTGGCGATAAGACTTTTGATGGTGTCATAGACCAGACGATTGTTGAGGACTGTCGCATCATTGTCACGGTGCTGGTAGAAGGAGCTGTTGGTGAGCTGCTTATGGCCTTCTTGGAGGTACAAAGACTTGCTCCATACCACTATGGCACCTCCTTTGTCAGCCGGTTTGATAACAATGTCATCTCTGCGGCAGAGCTTCGAGAGGGCATGGGACTCGTCAGAAGAAAGGTTGGAATAACGCAGGTGTTGAGGATGGAGTTGCTGAATGTCGTGGAGGGTATTCTGAATATATATATATATACTATTCAAAAAAAAGAAACGCAACATTATTGCAGTGGTAATGGACACCAAATTTCAAACTTGTACCAAAATTTTATTTTACGGAATTAATGTTTCAATCTTGGCATGAAGAAACTTTCAGACATTAACAATGAAATGATGTTCATTAAATTTGGTTTGGATTTTTATTCTTTGCGACTGAGGCCTCCGTTGCAGTAAGGTGTATGGCCTCCTCTGGCCTCTATCAGAGAACGACATCTCCTTGACATGGATCCGATTAGCCGTTGGATCTGTTGTTGTGGAATGGCTGCCCACTCTTCCCGCAGTGCAAGAGACAACTGTCGGAGATTGTCTGGAGCCACGTCTCGCTGGCGGAGTCGTCATTGAGTTCATCCCATAAGTGTTCTATGGGGTTCATGTCTGATGACATGGCTGGCCACGGAATGGTCTGAACGTTGTTGTCAGCGAGGAACTGGGTGGTGAGTTGTGCCACATGAGGTCGAGCGTTATCCTGCTGAAAAATCGACCCTCGTGCAGCCAGAAGTGGAAGGACGAAGAATTTCAGCGACGTATCGTTGGGCATTCAGGCGTTCTTCAATTTGCACCAGGTCACTTTTTCCCATGAAGCTGATCACCCCCCACATCAGTACACCTCCACCACCATGTGGAGGATCCTCATCAACGCTTTTCTGGGCGTAGCGCTCATGGACTCTGCCGTAAACTCTTCTCCGTCTATCGGGTCGCTGGAGCACAAAAAATGATTCATCACTAAACCAAACCCGTCTCCAGTCATTCTCAACGGTCCATTGACGATGCTGATTCGCCCACTGCAGTCGGTTCTGGCCATGTCTGTCCGTATGAACAGGACCTCTGTAGGATCTTGTAACCCAAAGACCAGAGTCGTGCAGCCGGTTCCTGGCCGTTTGATCTGAAATCCGACGAGCTGCTGACATTGACTGGTCTGTGGAGGACGCAGATGTAAGTCGATTCCTGAGGTGACGCAGCCGTATGAAGCGGTCTTCGGCAGGAGTTGTGACTCTGGGTCTTCCACTGCGCGGCCGGTCTGCCACTGAGCCAGTTTCTTGAAATCGCCTCCAAAGGCGACTAATGGTGCTTCTAACCACATTAAATTGTCTGGCCACTACACTTTGTGACTGTCCAGTCTGTAAACGTCCAATGATGATGAGTCGTTGTTCTGTAGTGAGATGAGCCATACTTGCGCATTGAATTTTCAACTGAATTTATTTGAGGAGCGTCGATCTTTTATAGGCATTCAATAATATGGTCAGAGAGTTGTGTGTTCAGTAAGTTTCACGGGATTCTCATGAACCTGTCACGAGTTATTGTCAAAAATGTTGTTTTGACCTTGACCTCTTTCATCACCTCACGAATCATGAGGTGAGTACAATTCAGGTAACCACGAGAAGTTAATGACCAGGTGGACACAGTCGTTAGGTTGACTGATGTCCAATCAGCGAATATCTTTTATAAAAGTAACACCAAAAAAGTTGCGTTTCTTTTTTTGAACAGTATATATATATAAATCCAGAGCGTGGGAAGCCCTAGGAGAGGGTGTAAAATTCTGATTCTTGGGAGGAGCGAAGCGTGCAAAGGCATCATCAGATTCGGCCTGCGATCTCTGAAGACCATCATTGTTGCGGAAATGGAATTGAAGCCGCAGACGGCGAAGAAACCGATGAACATCTTGGAGGAGATTATACTGATCAGAGGATGGTTGGAAAGGAACAAAGTGCAGGCCCTTGCTGAGGACAGACAGCTCACCCTCAGAGAGGGCAAGATCAGAGAGAATACAAACAGCCTGGGAGCGAGATGGAGTAGAGGTGATAGAGACAGGATGAGGGGTAGGACAGAGACGGGAAAGTTTGTCCTGTTTCTGAGCTGATGAAAAAAATCGTACAGTTGCCGGTTGAGGGTATGGATAATGATGCGGATAATGGGGAAGGCAGGAAAGTAGCTGGAGGTGAGACTGCGTAGAAGCTGAGATTGCTGAGCACTGATGTCTGCCAGGAGGCAGGAATGGATAGCTGCCACAGCCCGCATACGCTGGAACTCACATGTGGTCTCGATGCGCTGTAAGATGCGATGTTCACTAGGGTGATTAAAGTGAAGTTGTGAAAAGTGCTGGCAACCACCTAATTTAAAACACATTGCTCCGGAATCCACCACTACAAGAGTGTATGAAATAATACTTGGATGTAGTATTCTACAAAAGGGATTTGCTGCAATGGTGACTTCATGCTCCATCTTGTACGAAAAGGGAAAAGAAGAAAAAGAAGACTCAGTACCAGTATACCCGTATAGTAGCAGTATACGCGTATAGTAGCAGTATACGCGTATAATAAGGATAAATTAGCAGGATACGCGTACAGTAGCAGTATACGCGTATAATAAGGACTACTTAGCAGTATACGCAAATAATAAAAACTGTAATCTCTAACAAAATACAGAAATAACACTGCTATAATTAACCCTAATTAATTACAAACTTCACCACTGTGTTACTGGGGCCTGAAAAGGAAGCAAAGAATAGCAACACTGTACCCTATCAAACAATCTAAAAAGTGACTAAGGAGGGTTGGGCAAGGGGCTAGTGTCCACATCCTTTTTAACAAACAAAAAAAACAAACTTTTTACCATAAAATCTTCAACAAACTATATGGATAGGTTAAATACAGTTACAAAATGCAGGAATATCATGTACCGCCCTTAGTAGAAAAATACAGGAATATCATGTACCGGTAACGCACTTTGTAGAAAAATGCAGGAATATCATGTACCGCACTTAGTAGAAAAATGCAGGGATATCATGTACCGCACTTTGTAGAAAAAATGCTTTAATATCATGTACCGTACTTTGTAGAAACGTGCAGGAATATCATGTACCGCACTTTGTAGAAAAATACAGGAGCGTTGACGACTATATGCCATTAAAAAAATTCAGTAATTAACAATTACCACGCGAGTGACAAAATACAGGAATAACAAAGACTGTATCAACAACAGAATTCAGGAATAACAATGAGCTAATTCAGTAACAATAAACAGAACGGACAAACACTATTTCACTAACAAAATACTGCAATAACATCGACCATATCAATAGCAAAATACAGAAAAAATGACCATATCAATAATAAAATACAGGAATGACAATGACCATATCAATAATAAAATAGAGGAATAACATCGACCATATCAATAATAAAATACAGGAATAACAACGAACATATCAATAATAAAATACAGGAATAACAACGAACATATCAATAACAAAATACAGGAATAACAATGACATATCAATAACAAAATATAGGTGTAACAATGACATATCAAAAACAAAATACGCTGGTCAAGGTTGTTAGGGCGTAGCCATTCCTAGAAATGCCAGGGAGTGTCTACGAAGTTGGTCCCTTGTCTTAAAGCTCAGACCACTGTTCCCTTCTTGTTCCAGAGATAGTACCCTCAACTGGTACCACCAACAACTATGGCAAAAGAATAGAAACGAAACGCTCTCCTGAGTATTGCGTTTTCCAATCCATAGTTATGGGTCCCCTTCTCTATTTTCCACCATCGCATCTACCTCAGAATTTACATAAATAACACATAAGGAAGGGAAACCCGAGGCCTGTAAACAGTAAATTAATATTAGACAAACATAAAGGTATGTTTTCAGGCACTCGTAAGAAATAA
Organism: Oreohelix idahoensis; assembly: GCA_024509875.1. Classification (NCBI taxonomy): domain Eukaryota; kingdom Metazoa; phylum Mollusca; class Gastropoda; order Stylommatophora; family Oreohelicidae; genus Oreohelix; species Oreohelix idahoensis. Next base: position 31,136 of record JAMPIV010009049.1, read on the forward strand.
AGAAGTAGAACACTTGGACAACAGAAAAACAACAGACGTGAGTGGCCTACCCAGGGTTCGAACCCCGTACCTTCCGTACGACAACTCCGCCTAGCTATCAAGCGAATCACACTGACCCCACGGCCAGCTAGGCATCCCCAAAAAAAGATGCTTTGCTGGCTATTTATCAGTACGAAACACACAAGATAACACCGGAAGTATACAGTGGGCAACTCAGCCCTTAAATGACGCAATCACTTCTGTTGTTCTCCTATTAACAGTATGTGTCAGTCCAAACAAGACAAAGACCTTGATACTGGGTCCAGTAAATAGTAGAAGACTTAAGGACATTAGTATAGAACAGAGGGTAGGTTTCTGGTATTGTATAAACATAAATAACACATAAGGAAGGGAAACCCGAGGTCTGTAAACAGTAAATTAATATTAGACAAACATAAAGGTATGTTTTCAGGCACTCGTAAGAAATAAAGAAGTAGAACACTTGGACAACAGAAAAACAACAGACGTGAGTGGCCTACCCAGGGTTCGAACCCCGTACCTTCCGTACGACAACTCCGCCTAGCTATCAAGCGAATCACACTGACCCCACGGCCAGCTAGGCATCCCCAAAAAAAGATGCTTTGCTGGCTATTTATCAGTACGAAACACACAAGATAACACCGGAAGTATACAGTGGGCAACTCAGCCCTTAAATGACGCAATCACTTCTGGAAAACATGGTCTGTAGGTCAGTAAATGGTTAATACAGACGCCTAGCAAAGAATCTCGAGAAGGGACTGAACCCCTCCCGAAATGAATGAGGTTTTATAGATGTAAGAACAAGTCAGATCATGTAAGTCAACCTAAACCCTGCATTGATCACTAGTTAAAAAGGCCAATCGCTTCTTTTCCTCCTCACCTGCCCCTATGGAGTAAGCGTACCGCTCAGAGGGTAGGTTTCTGGTATTGTATAAACATAAATAACACATCAAGCGAATCACACTGCAGCAAAGCATCTTTTTTTGGGGATGCCTAGCTGACCGTGGGGTCAGTGTGATTCGCTTGATAGCTAGGCGGAGTTGTCGTACGGAAGGTACGGGGTTCGAACCCTGGGTAGGCCACTCACGTCTGTTGTTTTTCTGTTGTCCAAGTGTTCTACTTCTTTATTTCTTACGAGTGCCTGAAAACATACCTTTATGTTTGTCTAATATTAATTTACCTCAGAATTTACCCTCGATGAGAATTAAACTTAATCCCTCGAGAGAAAACTTTCTTTACATTTAAATTGAGTAGCTTTATCTTTATTTTACATTTAAATTTAAAGGTTAAAAGTACAGAGAGAATATGTTAACATTTACATCTCCACTGATTGAAAAGTGTTCACAATATAAATTGAATATGTATTCATTTATATCTACACTTGTTGAACAGTTCGAAACTTTCATTAATTTTAAAGTGAATATGTTTACATAGACATTTACACTGGTTTGAAAATGTAAATATTATACTTAGAATGTACATCATTTCTTTCATCTTTCTCTCCCTGCACCATATGGAACTTGGGACTACTTATGCTTTTAGTTCTTTTTAAGAAAATAGCAATAGAGCAATCACCAGCCCTTGCAGTGGTGGTTCATGAAATCATCATTCTATACGCTGAGGTTGCCAGCCTCAAATGACTTGGACATCCACTAGCGATTTTCACATACTGTTGAACCTCTATAAGTTGACCACCCAAGGGACTGTAGCAAACCGGTCAACATACGGAGGTGGTCAACATACGGAACGAGGCCTATTGTTCTGATACTTTACTTCCTTGAATAGCTTATATTGGAGAATACAGTATCATACGAAATCATACATAATCACAACATCAAATCAAATCATCAACATCGTTTTTATCATGGTTTAATCATTCTTTCTGAAAAAAGGAGTCAATCTTGGTCTGTGTCTTATTCTTATTACAAACATAAGTGGAGAAAGCACTCTCAACGCTGGCTACACCACTCAACATACCTAAGCATTTTTCCACAGCAAATGACTTCAACTACATTATCAGATGCCTGACAGCCTCTTCTTTTGGAGTCTCTGCAATTTCTGTGTCATCGTCACTTGCTTCTTCAACTTCACCAGCTGCTTCATGCACTGTTATGCTTGTCTGTACTTCGGTCAATATCACTTGGAAAATTCCTTCTGGGTCAAGTTCATTACAGGTTGCCACATCATCATCCATTGCAACAAAACCTTCAAAATCTACTCCTTCGAATTCTGCCAATTGCGATGGACTGTCCGATGGGGCTAAAACGTCATGCTCTTGGGTTGTGACAAATCCACATTTCTTGAAACACTTCTGTATCGTTTCCGGCTGAACTTTATTCCAAGCAGAACTGATCCAGAGGACAGCATCCAGAGCGTTAACTGATGCAGCGGATGAAGTTGCTTCCACAGGTGGACCACAGATCTGTGTTTTAGTAATGGGCCCGGTAGTGCATTTTAAATGTTTTGATGATGCCTTGGTCAAGAGGTTGGGTTTTTGAGGTCGTGTTTGGAAGCAGAAATTTCAGTGTCACGTATGTGAGATGCTCCACTTGTGGGTGGCCAGGACAGTTGTCTACTGTCAGTAGAATAGACCATTTCTTCTTCTTCATTTTTCGGTCGATGCCCCATACCCACTCCTCAAATAGGGCGCCAGTCATCCATGCGGATTTGTTTGATCTCCAAGTGACGGGGAGGTCTTCGGGCTTCAGGTTCTTGAATGCGCGTGGCTTTGCCGATTTACCAATCACCAAGGGCTTTAGTTTCTCTCCGGTTGAGCTAGCGCAAAGCATATCTGTGAAACGTTCTTTGGAAAGTTTTCCGCTCTTACATTTGTCACCCTTCATGGCGAGGCTCCTGTCAGGCATCGCATTAAAAAAGAGTCCGCACTCGTCAGCATTAAAGATGTCGTCGTCTTTTAAGCCTCTGTCGAAGTAAGGAAACTTTCTGATGAACTCTTCCACAGCTTCTACTGGAACTTCATTGGATTCACCACACAGCACTTTCTGGGAGATCGCGTGTCGCAGTTTAAATTTCTCGAGCCAACCACTTGATGCTTGGAAATCTTCTGCCACCCCGAATTCCCTTGCGAATTTTTTAGCAACTTCTTGAATCATCGGCCCAGAGATTCGGGCGTTAACTGTCCTCATTTGTTTGAACCAGTTTAATGTGGCTTCATTGACTTCATCTAGGGGAGTTTTCCTCCTTTTCCGCTGTAGATCTCCGCTTTCCTTGCCACATCTCTCCAAGTACTCATGTTTACGTTTTTGGATGTTGCTAACTGTGGTCTTGCTAACCCCAAAATGTTCTGCCGTCTTTCTTTGGCTGCTGCTTTCCAGAAAATGTAGAAGATCAACATTTTCCTTCATTGTCAGCTCCTTGAGTTCTTTCCTTTGGGCCATCAAAAAGGTTAGGTGTTGCATACATATTTTTGAATGCACGGATTACAAAAATGCGATATGTCTATTTAATAATTTATTTGTGTACGAAAATGCTTTTCTTGGGGAAAGCGAGATAATCCATGATTGATTTATACGGTTGATTCGGCGTATGAATATTGACGTCATGTCAGTTCTCGTTTGTTAGGGCCAAAAAATAGATTGATCTTGTTCAAGATGTTAATGGCCTGAATTTATATGTATTACTTGTCTAGTACAAGAAGATTCAGTTTTATATTGTATATCTTCGTATGCTAAGGTCGGACTATAGCGAACTCTGGCGGAGGTATCCGTTGTCCTAGAGAGTGGTAGTGAGTTCCGAAGAAGATGGTCGTAATGGCCGGGTTGTGTGGTTATTAGGGCTGGTCCTGTTAAAGGTTTAAAGTGAGTTATGGATGATTTTTCCATAAGGAAGGAATGTCTCTGCAAGTGTGTGATGTCAGAGACTCTTCTCATGTATTTCATTATGTTTGAATTCGGACTCCAGGTAAAGCCAGACCCGTTTTTCCTTTGATGATCTCCTTATGGTTAGACCTAGATGAAACATCGTATTTTTGAGCATCGTTGGTCGCTTTAATATAGATTGATGAAGATGACAGGTTCCATCAGCGCTTATGTCTTTATGAAGCAACCTTCTGACTAAGGGACTGTATGGAAACTATAGGAAATCCTATATATTCAAGTTATGAATTAACTCTGGCTGATGATTATCCTTCTGCTGGGCGAGTGAGAGCGAAAACTCAGGGAAGGAGGCCATTTTGTATTCCTGTCATCATTATGGATCACTGTCCAAAGAACGGATCATGAATCTTACTATTCAGACAGTGGCACGGAGATCTCATTAAGATGAAAACCCCTACTGTGGTTTAACTTCGTTATTTAAATATTTGACATATACAGCTGGAGAACTTAGCCAAGGAAAAGGTTCCTCCAGTGAACCCCTTTGTATGTTTACACACACATACCCACTGATGCGTTCAGTCAGTTAGGGGATATGGCAATAGTCCGCCAGAACATTGATTGACTGTTTAATATTGAATGCTGCATGAAATGTACTACTATACTACTACCTAATGATTTGCTATGTCAACATACTCATGACTGTATTCCGTGTTGTCCAAGTGTGTGCGTCATTATTAAAAGCATAAAAACGTCAACAGCGGTTCCTAACAACTTTGACTGGCCTAAAAGTGTGAGTGAAATAGCTTATCAAGAGTGTCAACTACATCGAACAGTACACCATTCGCGTATTTTTCCACTCTCACATTGACTTTCCATACATACACATTCCAGCGTCCGGTTGAGCTGACCTTTGTTGTACTTGCCTGTCTCATGTGTAACGAGCAGGAAGAATACTCTACCCTTTACATTGATGACCACCAGTACCACCTGAGGAACGATTACTTGACAGTAATCCCATAGCAGACACTGCCTCGCTGTCTTTGCCTTCCCTAACTCAGGATTAGAGTGAGTTACCCATTTACAGCTGGGTAGACTGGAGCATGCCTGGTATCATCAACTCAGTACACTACAGTGGACTTTACAGTAGTGGCCAGTCAAACAACGACATTCTACAGTAGGTTAATTTTGTCAACGATAAAGTGTATAAAACACAGTCTGAGAGAGAACTTACAGTTTAGTGGTTGAATTACTATCAACCGGCAGGGCAGTCATAGCAAGAATGAAGATTTTGCTTAGAAGTTGGTCTTTTGATACTGCATGTTTACGAAAAAAATCAAAGAGGTTAGGTTAATTTTCTTTGTCGGCAAGCATCATTCGAAAAGCGGTCAGAAAGCCTGTGCCGACAAAATTCAAAGACACTGATTTTTTAAAAACTGGTCAAGTAATAGAGGGTAAATTACTACTGTGTGTCATAGTCCAAGTGGTCAAGATACAACTTACAGAGGTGGTCAACTTATAGAGGTCGTCTTCCATTGAGTACGTGTGGTGCGTGTCCGGTCTATGAAAATGTGGTCAACTTCGGGAGGTGGTCAATGTAGGGAGGTGGTCAACTATGGAGGTTCTACTGTATTAATATTCACATGGCAATATATACATATTAGTTCACATGTTTGTAATGAAAAAATATAAAATGTAAAATGCACAACTTAAGCCAATCCTGGCTCACACACTTTTTGCTCAGATGAATAAAAGTTAAGGCCCTAGCAGATGCCTTTTTACACGTGTTCGTGGGGTCGTTACTTTTATAAGATAATTCCCTCTATGACTCCGTGTGTTTCAGTTTCCTCAGATTCCGGTTCCTTATTAAAATGGTAGAGTTTTTACTGGGCTGCGTATATCGTTCCAAAATACTCCAATAAAAGTCCGGCTTGATAAATGGAATTCTGAATTCTAACTTCTGGCAGTCTGGTTGTGTCGTCTTGGCAAGCGATTTCTCACAGTGAACTAGACTTGTCAAAAATTGTCAAGTCTGTCCACGCATTTTTTTGTTACGAGGCTAACCAGAACGTCAATTGTTTTCCAACATGCGTGTCGTGTGGGGACATTTAAAATTTATTTCCGGCATGGAAAAGTTATGTGCATGATGCAGAGGGCGCCTCTCCCATATATTGTAATTAAGCATCCAATTGCCTGGCCGGCAATCTCACCAACACATCGGTAAACTCATACGACAATGTGTATGCGATGTAACAACTTATTACTTTCATATAAAGTAATATCTTCGTGAGAGTCAGACAAGAAACGATTATGTCATTTATTTCGATCCATTAGGTGTCTCACAGACGAGTAATCTCGTTATCTGAGCACACAAAACCCGTCTCTTTACCACCTTGGCGAAGACGCACCCTTGCCGTATCAGCGATTAAACAAATACACTGGGGCGATTTTAGTGTAAATCTATCGCGGCCAAGGTTTGGTACAAGAGAATTTACCAATATGACTGTCATTTCAATATTGCATCACATGTCTACTATCTCAGCAGGGATGGGCATGTAAACAGACAAGACGAATTATTAGTAAAAGGAGTGTAAGAATGACAGTACAAAATATCTGCTACATAGCAAAGAAAGAAAAAAGTGCTGACCGTGGAAAGGCACGCAAGTAGTCAGTACAACAACTTAAAATGAGTACTCCCGGAGTAAAAGTGAGATTGAGAACGGGTCGCCCCAAATCCATCTCGTGACAATTGGGAATATGGTGTTAGGCCCATATTTTCTTCACCATCGGCATACTAGGGGTGATGTGGTGAACATCATGCCGACTGCCTTAACTTTCCCAGAGTTGCTCTGGTACCCAATTCATGAGGCTGGGTCGACCCCGGAGCCGTTTGCGTTCTACAAAATCCCACCTCAACTGGGGATCGAACCATGGACCACTAAGCTAGGAAGCCAGTGCACTAACCACTGAGCTACCGCGGCTCCCTATTTTATTGTGTATGATATAATAATTTTCTCTAACAAATCTTTGATATTTTTTTATCATCATCATTATAACCATCATCATCATCTAATTTTTCGTTCCCTGCGGAGCACAGAACCTTCATTGCAGATGGTCCAATTGAGGAAGCCTACACCAAATCACAAATTCCTGCAGCGGTGGGTTATTTAACAATTTGTTTAACATAATGAGATTGCTAGCAACACCCCCCACCCCGCCATTGAAAACCTCATATTTGTTGCCTTTTACGACATGCTTGAAACAGCAGTAGTCCTAAAGTTTCTTTGTCGTATTATACACTCACGGGAACTACACAGGCCATGTTCCTCTATATGGTATAATACAGTTCCCGACCAGATGTATGCAGATGCAGGCGATATAATATAGCACCCGAAGCAGTGGCGGACTGGCAGTGCTCTGGGCCCCCTAAGCAAAGATAGAGTCATTGGTCTTTGGCTACTGATTCCATATTTAAAGGTAAAGGTAGTCCCATAGCAGATACTGCCGTTGGGGAGTGAAGTGTTAAAGACTTCACTATACTAGGTCCAGCTCTGAGGGGTAGGCTGACCAGTTCCCTTTCTCTGTGCCTTTGCCTTCCCTAACTCAAGACCAGAGCCAAGTACCAATTTACATCTAGTAGATTGGGGCCATCGTGTTTCCAACACGGTACCTTTGCCGCGAGAGGTCAACGCTCTAACCATTCTGCCAATGGGATGCTCGATTCAACATTACCCGTTCCAAATATCCAAATCAAAACTGTGGACCCGCGGGCTGCGCTCGAAATGCTTAACGCTCTGTCCGCCTCTGACCTGTAGGATATATTATTGTATGTGGCGTTAAACTTTATTAAAAAGAATAATCTACGTTATTGCTTATGACATAATAAATTATCCACATAGTTCTATATCGTTATGTGTAATATAATATATGCCCCAAATAAGTCTGTATTAATGTAGGTAGTTTAACTTATTAACTTCAACAGTATATATGGTTTCAAGGCACAGGGAAGACCACGAGGCAGATGATTAGACAACAACACAAGTCCCACAACAACACAAGCTCATAGTAGCCACTGCGACACACTTCGCGCAAAAACATAAACTTCAGCTCTCTGCTAGATCTCACGGCAACAGTGAAAAGAAACAGGGTAGATGACGAGGACAGTAGACAATGTCTGCCATGTTGCACCATATTGCCAAACTGGTTATCCATATTTACGTTACAACTAGCCTTAGCCTAACATTAATCCTGTTTTTAGTTTTGGTCAAACATCTAGCATTAACCTAACATCAACTCTGTTCCGAGCTTTGTCAATCAACTAACCTTATCCTAACACCAATCCTCTTGTTAGTTTTGTCAAACAGCTAGCATTAATATAACACCAACCCTACTTCAAGCTTTGTCAAACAGTTTGCCTTAACCTCACACCCACCCTATTTCGAGCTTTATCAAACAGCTAACCTTAACCTAACACCAAACCTGTTTCGAGCTTTGTCAAACAGCTAGCCTTAACCTAACACCAACCCTGTGTCGTGCTTTGTCAAACAGCTAGCCTTAACCTTACACAAACCCCGTTCCGAGCTGCTTTCTCAAACAGCTAGCCTTAACCTAACACCAACCCTGTTCCGAGCTTCTTTGTCGAACAACTAGCCTTAACCTAACACCAACCTTGTTTTGAGCTTTGTCAAACAGATAGCCTTAACCTAACACAAACCCCGTTCCGAGATGCTTTCTCAAACAGCTAGCCTTAACCTCACACCAACCCTGTTCCGAGCTTCTTTGTCAAACAGCTAGCCTTAACCTAACACCAACCGTGTTTTGAGCTTTGTCAAACAGCCAGCTTTAACCTTATACCAACTCTGTTTCGAGCTTTGTCAGACATCTAACCTTAACCTAACACCAACCCTGTTTTGAGCTTTGTCAAGCAACTAACCTTAACCTAACACCAACCCTGTTTTGAGCTTTTTCAAAATTAATAACGCCCTGTAAACATTGTTGCCGTTAAAAAACAAACAAAAAATTCCAACCTGAAGTGAAACGCCGCATTCTTGGCCAACATGGCGGCCTCCAGTCTACTGTCTCTTACAAGGGCCCGAAAAAGTATGTAAAGTAAAAGTTAAACTTATTAAAGAATTACTTTAAGCTTGTTTTTTTTTTTTTTCATTGACAGCTAAGAAATGTAATCTCAAAAGTTGCAAAGCGCACGCTCTCAGAATTTTTGAAATGTTACGTGGCGAGTGTTCTGCATACTTCTCCCCAGGCCATAATTATGACGTCCGGTATAAAAGCCCAGCATTCTGATTTTGTTATGAGATTCCAGATTTTTTCTAAGCCTACAATTGAACTCATATTTCTCAAACTTGTCAGCGCCTCACATCCTGGCGGTTTGATAATTTTTAAGAGAACCCGAGCAGTGTCGTCATCATCACCATCATCATCACCCATCATCATTACCATCACAATTATCCTCACCATTATCATCATCATCACCATCATCATCACCATCATCATCACCATCATCATCAACATCACCGTTGTAGTGAAGTCTGAATCATATCTCGATCATTGAAAATTATACACCGCTCAAAACCCGTGTAAGTAACTGACCAATGAAACGCCAGTTTGGTACACGTAGTGTCGGGGATGCTAGGCTATTCAACATGGAGACAACGAAAGTGTAGATGATGGAAATAATTCGGAAGGCAGTGTGCGAATATACATGGAGTACCTTGTTAAACGGCACGGGCGTTCAATAGCTCCGGGCTCCTAGGCTTTAGCCTACTTAGCCTAATGGATAATCCGGCCCTGACTCAAAGCAGTCAAACGTCGACCGAGTAACCGATTAATTTAACTACAGCAAGGTCTCGGGTTACAAACAAGTTCCGTTCTTCAGGACGATCGTAACACAATTGTGTACGTAAATATGAATATGTACTTTAAGTAATCGTGCCTAGGTACACATTAGTAAAACAACATAGGTAAATATAATTCCTTTTAACATTTATTTTACTGAAAAATAATAACGCTTATTAATAATGGCAAGGCAGTAAATACCCCATGGACGATGTCATCAAGGCATGTAAAGAGAGGACAAGAAAGTATTCAGTGGGGTACTGGAAGATGAGACAGGTCTGTATTTCAGAGCTGGCATTTGCTGATGATGTTGCCCTATTTGCTAAATCAGAGGCACATCTGCAATCCAACCTGCAAGTCTGGATGGAAGAGCTGGAGAAGAGAGGGATGGTCATAAGCAGCTCTAAAACAAAAACCATGGTGATATCACGAGAAGAAAGAAGGCATCAGATTAAGCTGGGAGAATAGGTCCTGGAGCAAGTCGACCATTTTAAATACCTCGGAGCTGATATAGACCAGAAGGAAGGCATCAAAGAAGAGTTGGCAACTCGAAAAGCAGCAGCTTGGGGACTTTTTCAGGCCATAAATCGAGGATTCCTCAGCAAGAGAGAGGTTAGTAAGAAAACGAATATGGCTGTATACCGCGACACCTATGTCCCAGTCTTGACGTATGGATGCGAGTCATGGGCAATGACTACAACCCACAAAAGCCAGATCCAGACCTCAGAAATGAGGTATTTGAGGAAGGTGGTTGAAGTAACAAGAAGAGACATGGTTCGCAACGATACGTCAAGGCCTAAAATCCCACCCCCTGCAGACCCAAGTAGAACAGTCCCAGCTAAGATGGTTTGGCCATGTCTGCAGAATGGGAGAAGATCGGCTACCACGACAAGCATGGGAAACTAAGAGCCAGGGATCCAGACCTCCAGGACGACCCAGAGTCCGCTGGAAGGACAACATTAGACAATATTTGAAGGACCGAGGACTAGAACGGAACCTGGCCAGGAGGAAGACAGCCGATAGGATAGTCTGGCGCTCTCTCTTCCAAACCTCTACACCTCACGGTAGAAGGGGAACGACTAAGTAAGTAAGGCAGTAAAATCCTGTATTTTAAAATACAAACAATTGAAATTGCAAAAATGTTAACATCATGGTATCTCTACCCTACGGCAGACAACAGTCTACGAGAGGAAGAGTTCATTTAAAATAATTAAAATAAAGAAATGTTCCCACGCCTTCGCGTTCATTGACAACCAGTGTACGTCTGATATATTTTCCCCCCCCCCCCCCCCCCCCCCCAAAAAAAAATCCTCTTTTTGACGAAGCGCTCCCATTCAACCTAGTCGGTTATATTAGGGCGTATGTACAAATATAAAAAAAACCTTTAGGTTTGATAACAGTTGTACGTCTGCTATTCTCCACCAGTTTCCTTCTTCGCTGCCCATGCCTTCCCTAGCTCAAGTGCGGAGTCAACATCAATTTACAGCTGGGTAGACTGGGGCGTTACACTACCAGATTTCGATAAGCAATGGTCAATGCATCCAGTTTTAATAATTAAGTCAGAAAATAGACAACATCATATCTTTTTTTCACAATTGGACTTACCTGTTTGAATAGGGATATCCATTAGATTGGTGTCTTCCACTGTTAGAGTGAAAACGGCTGGAACTCATGCCGGCAATGTGCATATAGTTAATTCAATAGACGTGTATCCGTGATCGTTGCTTTAAGCTCTACGCCATGTATGAAATAAACGAAACAAACAAACGTTCTGTGTTTACGTTACAGATCATGATAACAGCTCAGCCATCTCCTGGCGTCTTACTTAGCCTGTTAGTCTAAAGTTGTTCCTGCAGATTCCCTTACACATTGTGAGAACAATTTCTTGCTTTCAAAATTCCCAGCGCAAGACGAAACATTTTGCTTCATTTCAATATTGCAATACACAAAGGAATTTTAACGTCTAGTATGAGGCAATAATTTTCAGGCCTGAAAAATCCTTTTAAATTAAAACATACTTGGTATTGTTATCTTCTGTATTTGTTTTCTCAGCATTATGAATTAGTTATGCTTTTACTCTTTTCTTGTTCCGTATACGTGAAAGTGTATTCCCTAACTAAGTATTGATGTCCGTTTATGTATAAAACCCTAAACAAATTGGAATTTTGAGGTAATAGTTACTACTACAGATTAGAATTGATCAGTGAGAATACAGAAGTTTATCTGGTGGTCTAACAACGACCGTTTTATTTAGTACAGGTTACTGAGCGGAATACAAGGACATATGGAAGTTAACATGTATAGGACAAGATCAATACTATAATCTGTTCGGGGAAAGGGGGGGGGGGGGTGTTTCTGATAATACATAGGAAGAAAAGGACAACCTGCACACCTCAAGTCTTACAAGGTAGTAATATGATGTAGTAGATGGCGCTGGATACCTCATCATGTAAAACAACTTGCCATAGAAACCAATGTTGCAAGAGCATGCCAAAGTTTTGTGCGGGCTTCACGTTAAGGACCTGCTGCAATGGAGGCTCCATGCTTGTAAGGAGCGCAGAGAACAATGATGATGCTAATGATAATGATGTTCCGACACTGCAGCGTACACAATGTACTCCTTCAAACTTTACGACGATCTCCTTAAACATTAATTCTCTCGACTACGTTGTGTAATGTTTCATGATGAACACATGGTTGGGCAAGCTTCATGTCAGTTACAAGTTCAAGGTTGTTCCATAGCGGATACTGCCGCTGGGGGAATTAAATGTTAGAGACTTCACTATACTAAGTTCAGCTTCGAGAGGGTGGGGTGAATAACTCCCTTCCTCGCAGCTTTTGCCTTCTCCAACTCAGGAGCAGAGTCAGGTACCCACTGAGCTGGGTAGATTGGAGCGTGACGCAGCCGTGTTTCGAACCAAGTACCTTTGCCGCGACCATTCTACCAATCGGACGTTCAATCATGTCAACCATCTGTGGGCGATGTGCTGCTGTTTTTTAACACTGTCGTCTATATTAACCATTTTATATTTGTGTTTGTCACGGGATTTGCCTCCCCTTTGCTCTTCAGTAGTGGTCCACCAGTGGCCAAATTCAAGAGATCTAAAATGGGTAGTCAAAGATATCTACCTTCGCACAAGATTACTCTTGGCAGAGTTGTAGATGGACGGGTAATAAGGCTTCTATCTCAAGGGGGTGTCCAACAAGATAATTCAGAAGTCAAGAACAATGCTGCATAGAGCAGAGCACTATTAACTTATATCTGATCAGGCAACGTTTGTGAAGTTTTAAGCAATGGTTTGGCTCATTCGAGCCCCCAGCTGGTTTAATCCAGCGAAATTCCTTTTATGAGTAATTTTATCTCTATGGCTGTAAATATATGTATATATATTAAAGATTTTCGATCATACACGCGCTCTCTTATCCATAAGAACTGAATGAACTATGAATTTGTAAAAATAACATATAACAAATTTAATAATCAATTAGTCTTTAACAACTTTAAATAAATATGGTTGAAGATGATTTTAGGAGGTTTAAAATAAATTTGTCTTCACTGAGATTTAATTGGTGACTGATGGTTATTATTGTCCGTTGCGTACCTGTTACAAAAGACTTAACTTGATGAGTACTGCTCTGGGTCGTTGTCAGGTTTTTGTGCGATGATGACTCTTCTCTAGAGGCATCTAGATGAACTTCATTCCTAATGTCAAGGTGGGTGTCTTCACAACGCTTCCACTGTAGGTAGTTGGTGGCGAACCCAGCATCTTGAATCACAAGATTGTGGCAAAGATTCTTACTTCAGAATGGTCTGGTCTAAGAACCGTCTTGTAGCTTCGAACCACGAACTTAAGAAAAATAAAAGATCAAACGTCTGCTAAGTACGTTTGTGGGTTGAAGATTAACAGGCGCATTGTCTCGCTGTCCACCCACCAATGTTAGCCTCTATGAATAATTATGCTCCCTGAGTATACATAGTAAAACTCAGGGAATATGATTAGAAATCACTGTTATTCTTCTGGTTACTTTAATGGAGAAAATGTGTCTGGACAGCGCGAGGGCAATGGCTTGCCTGAACTTCAATTAACAAGGTACGTATATCTCACAAAATGATACTATAAACTTTAGGCACATGTGATGTAATCATCACTTCTCACTGCTCCATTCGGAGTCTGGGATCGCTTCTGCTTTTGCTTTCCTGTGCATAAAACAAACACCAGTGCTTGCTGTAGTAGTTTATGAACATACTATTTTTATATGTTGAGGTTGCAAGCCTCCTATGCCTTGTATAATTACTTAACAATTACAGACATGTCACAATCACTTTTTGTAAAATATATGTTCACAACTTACCCCAAATTACTCGGGAACACAATCTCCTGGCACAGTAGAATGGACACAGCAACTTTGTTTAGATGCTTCGAACACTTGGTCTTGGAAATTTTAGTATTCCTCTTATGATGTGTGCTCTGATTCCTTAAGTTTCCAGTCTTTGTATTTAAAAATGCGGGTTCTCTTTTAGATTATAAAGACGCCCAAATACGTTGATCTGTCACTTATAACTCTGGAATACTAGTCCAATGTCTCTCTGGCTCCTGGGAGTTGCTAATTTGACATTGCGATACAGTCTGATTTGTGTCTCCGATTTCGCAAGATTATATTTCCATTTCTCAGGTCAAGTCCCAGATTGGTACAACCTTACCAATGAAAGCCAACGTCTATTCCGGCTCTCAAATTAAACCAATGGTAAGATTTTCAGAACTATGTGGGTCGGGGTATTAAATCATTATTATCCCCGCGTGTTTTAAAATATCGCTTCTAAAATTTAAACTCGTGACCTCTTTCAAACATGGTAGTAATACTTCCGATTTTGTTTGTACAAACTCCCAAACACATCGGTGAATTTATTTCCTGACTAGTACCTTCCGCCCATGTTGTCTTCTCTGACAGGTTATTTGTCCGATTGCTACAGAGATGGTCCAGCGGAAGCGATTACGTATTATCATCTGTGTTTGCGTAAATCCCTCAGACGGATTTCTTAGACAGCCAATCTGGCTTGATTTCCATCGATCGTGCGCTACCACCTTGTGTCAACAAAGATCGTCCCTATCAAAGGTGGCTAGACGACTTAAGTGATAAAAGTATTATCCGCAGACCTGTCTAATTAGCCTTGTAATACTACGATTCACCTGGTGAAACGTAAACAAGTCTAAGGAGTCGTCAGCGCAAAAATGTAGGTGCATAAAATATGCCAAATAATAGGACGATGAGGAAAGAAAATGAAGAAATAAGTTAATAATGCAGGAGAGAACGAAATTGATGAAAAGGGCACAACTGATTTCATCACAGTGTTGTTGGCATTTTAAATATTTGCATTTCTATTTGGTTGTCTATTGTAATAGGGGGCATCCGAGTGGTTAGAGTGCTGATCTTTCGCGGCACAGGTGCCGGCTCGATTCACGGTATCTCAAGCCTCAGTTCACCCAGCTGTAAATGGGTACCTGACTTTGCTCTTGAGTTAGGGAACAAAGAGGCAGCGAGTAAGGGAACTGGTCACCCTACCTCTTGATGCTGGACCTAGTATAGAGAAGTCTCGAACACCTAACTCCCCACGGCAATATCTGCTATGGAACTGCCTTTGCCTTTAATATAATAGGACACTTGAATCGAGCCCACATGGCAATACTAAAATACTACTTTCAAGATGACACAACAAAGATTAATGAAACAGATTGCAAAGGCAACCTACTTTAGTGTTAAGGTATATTTATGTTTATTACATGTTGGCCTCACTTAAATTTGTTACCAGTTGAAATTTACGCGCTAACATATTTATCTTAGGTCAACATGATGTATTGTACACTACAAAGTATAGTTAGTGAACGCGATTATGTATAGACGTCACTAATAATAGGTTGACGTAGTAAGGCGCTGCACTAAGCAGGCAACGGTCCTTCTTGACCTTTCGTCACGTAAACCCGTCCAAGCAAGACGTGGATTATTTACTGCTTCCAAGATTATTGAATGTACAGTCTTCCTAAGTGGCTAATAATTAACGAAGGTCGCCACAGTATTCTTTTGATGCAGTATCTGAGCATCGTATATTGATGAATAATTTCCTTATGAAGAAGGAATTCAGGGAGTAATATATTAATCATAATTTTCGCCAGCTGTTAGTTATCGCTATCCCAATGATTTCGCCTTGCCGACATTGCGGATATATAGGCTGTAATGCGACGATACATTATCGACTGTAGGAGACTGACTTGATTGATATATTGAATTACTGCTATGTATTCTTATGATGTCCGTCAATTAAAACGTGGGTGTTTGTGGGCCCAGCCAAGAAGAGCGTCGAGAACTTTATCCAATTTCACATATATGTTGTGGGGCACTCACGTCATTCAAAACCAACTCAATACGATTGTTCTACCACTGTTCTCAAACCCCGAAGACACGCAACAACATGGTGGCCAGTGTGGGGATATCGATATAGTCCTGAAATTTTACAACATTCAAAGTAAAAAGACGCTGTGAAGAGAAGGGATTTTTATTTGCAAGAACTTTATGAATTGTTCCGGCGTTTGAACCATTTTTCATCACGTCCAGTTTACTGCGCATGCATCATTTCGTGTCATGACAACGCCCCGACGACTTTCAAAAAAATGTCCGGTCGTTTGAAGCCTTCAATCAATTTTATCAAACGTGTCCAAGTCTTCAATGGCAGTAATTGATCAAGAAACTGCTCATACGAATGCATGATACCTGATTCAAATCACCCGTTTGTTCCTGACGTTGCTTGTGGTGCATGCGAGCATCTACGAAGATTTTTGGTTTGGCGCGTCAGTTAAGTACCATTTTTTGGTCTTGTAAAACGTAGTCAGGTTATCATGCAGGCATTCCTATTCGTATACTTATTTGTTTATATATGTTTTATATATTTATATGTATAGTTGTTTATATATGTGGGCGGTTGGCGGGAATTTCGAATCTCTGTTATGTTTCTCCAGATGACCGTAGAAATTCGAAATCGTTTTTTAGGGCAATTGTTTGAATATTTTCTGCTAGCAAAAGATCCACTGAGGAATTTCGTGGCATACTCTGTTTCCTCATGAATTTATTCAACATTATTTGTTTAGTTGTTACGTGTTGTATCTATATATTGTATTCACTTTGTACTTTGGTTCATTTCTGTTTATTTACGTCATTTGTTCGTCATATATTGTAAATCTACTCTGACTATCGTTTCGTTTAAAAAAAACAAAATGTCAGCTGTTGGGTTCTGTCTGTAATGTCTATTTTTAGATTTTTATGTGGTTCGACCTAGTTTCAGTTTTCGTAGATTCTGTCATTTTGTGGAATTTTTTTCAGTTTTATAAAACATTTTTGCTGTTTGTAATTCGATCTGTGGTGTAATATTGTTTGTATAATCTTTTTATTTACTATTTCTGTTCTATTTTCTTTACTAACCCTTCGTAATATGACATTAATATTAATTACATTAATATTAATTACATAAATATTTATAAAAAGTATTATATGACTGCAATAATTACATTGCATTGCACTAGTAGGCCATTAGCCACTAGTTATTTAGCCTGAGTAGGGCATAGTATTATAAAATATTAGTAAAAAAATATTTTTTGGGCTTACAAATAGTTTGTGAAGTTCCTTGCCAGTTATTTGGTTGACTAAGTGAGTACATTAGTTATTTAACATGGCGACTTTAGAAACTTTTATGAAGATTGGTAAAGAATTTGCCTACAAAGGGGAGGCACTTAGAGAATTTGCTAAGGCTGAACTGGCCAAAGCAAAACAAGAGGAGGCTGATAAAAGGCGAGAATTAGAAGAACAAAAAGCAATAGCGAAACAAGAAGAAGCTGAAAGGGAAACTAAGGAAGAGAAGAAGAGAGCTGATATGAAGCAGGAACTAGCTCAACAAGAAGCTAAGGATGACATATGCCGTATTGAAGAGGAGAAAAAATGCAACAGGAAGAGAGGTTAATGCTTCTTCGGTTGGAAGAATTGAAATTAAAAGCTCAACTAGCAAATAATAGCAACAGTAGTGATTCACATACTGCTTCTTCAACAGGATATACTAGAGGCAATGATAAATTTAAATTACCAATATTTAACCAAAATATTGATGACATTGCATGCTACCTATCAAGATTTCAAGATGTATGTGAAAAAAAACTTGGTAAATCCTTATGGATTACAAAACTGAAGGAATTTTTGGTTGGTGAGCCAATGGCTGCCATTGATACTATAGAGGAGGCAGTTAGAAAAAATTATGATGCTGCTAGGGTGTTACTGTTGAAACATTTTCAACTTAATGAAGAAGGGTATAGAGTCAAATTTAAAACAATGATACCAGATTCAAGCAAAGATTTCTCTGAATTTATTGCTGCAATAAGAATTACTTTTAATAGATGGATCGAACTTTCAGGTGTTGAGAAATCCTTTGATAAGCTTGTAGATTTAATGCTGAGGGATAAAGTGTTATCCTCAGTAAGCAAACCATTTTGGTCATTTTTACACGAACGTAAACCACCAACGTTAATTGCTCTGGAAGAAATAGCAGTCCAATTCTGCACTGCACATCCCGGATCATGCATTGCAAACACTCAGTTAAGAGAAGCTTTGCCAGTTGCTTCGGTTGCAATGTGGAATAATAATTATAACCATAGAGCGAGATCTCAAAGTCTAGACATAAATTTTGTACATAAGAGAAATAATGAAAACAATTATTATAGAAATAATAACTTTAACAAGAATGATAATTTCAGTAGAGGTTGACAACAGTTTAGACACCAGTCACCTCAATATAGGAATAATAGCAATTTCCAACAGGGATCAAACTGGAAGAAACAAGGTAATTTCATTCCTCATAACAATAATAATTGGGGTAATACAAACCAATATTATAAAAACATAAATAATAGTCAAAATGGAAGACATCAAAATAATTCTGTTGATCGCCAACGACAGCGATCTCATTCACGTGGACCACATAGGTTCGAACATAATGCAGGGGTGGCACTGACTGGCAGTGTACCCTTGGGTAGTCAAGATTCTAATAATCAGGTACATTCGTCTGCATGTCGTTCTTTTGACTTAGATGTGGCAAATAGTTGCCCAGAATGCTTAACTATCTTTCAGAAGGACAGCACTACAATTCTTAAGTGTGGACATCCTCTCCCAGCTGTTAGTCTCTCCGCTAATGATGGTACAGGAACCTTGATATTTAACAAAGGTTTGGTCAATGTTACTATGGTATCAGTTTTGAGGGATTCAGGGTCTACAACCATCGGCATTAGACAGTCGCTTGTTCACCCTAGCTGCTCTACTGGTAAAAGTGTGAAGTGTATAACATTCGGTGGGACAATTGAGTACTATCACACTGCCATAATTGATGTACATACACTGTTCTTTTCAGGCAAGATTAATGTATGTCTGTTGCAGAATCCAGTCGCTGACCTTACAGTTGGTCGTATTCATGGGAGTAAGGACTGCACACCAGAGGAAATCGATCTGTAGGAAAGACGACACAAGTTCCCTACATACACTGGTAGTAATGGTACTCGATTACCTGCCATCAATTATCACATATGTGGCACTGTATTTTCCAATTTTGGTCTATGTACCATTTTTGAAAAGTCTGAAATAGAACACTGAAATGCTCTGTACTGTGTTCGAGACCACATGGTAATAAAAAAATACGACTTCCAAGAGGACATAACAAAGATCAAGAGAAGAGATTGGAAAAGCAGCCTACCTTGGAAAGAACTGGAAAGAAGAAGCTCACATTAGAGCACATGCACTACGAAGCTAAGTGCTGTGCTCGCGTCCAAAGAGTAAAGTGAGAAATTAATATCTAGATTAATGACCATAATAAATTCCTAATATTTCTCCCTACAAAGTCCTAAAGCTGTACAATCCTAGCTTTTCACTGCCACCATGGACCTATAGTTTTACAATCCTATCTATTCCTTTTGCCAAATGACCTAAATTTTACAATCCTAGGTCATTAACTGGCAATATGGACCTAAAGTTTCACAATCCTAGCTTTTCACTGCCGCCATGGACCTATAGTTTTACAATCTTGGTTGTTCACTTCGCCCATTTACTGAAAGTTTTACAATTCTAATTATTTGCATCTCCCATTGACCTAAAGATTTACAACCCTAGCTGGTTCACTGTCATCAAAGACCTAAAGTTTCACAATCCTAGTTTTTCACTGTCATCGTGGTCCTAAATTCATACCTTCTATTTCCACCAGGGATTTTACAATCATAGTATTTACTTCCATACGGACTTAGAATTCTAAAGTTCCAATTATTTACTTTTCGCAAGGAAGATAGAATTTTAGAATTCAAACTATACTACTGGACAAAAGTTAAGGGCCACCATTCAGTTTAGACAAGGTTTATTTAATTGATTGGCAAACTGTAAAGACAAGTGAAAATGTCATTAAAACTAAGCTCAGAGAAATGTGTATACATTTCTGTGTGCACCAGGTTAATTTTTTTAAATGTACAAAAACTGGGTCACTTTAAGCCGCACGTGAAAATTGCCATTGTTGCTGCAAAAACTCGTGGTTTTTGCAACACGCCCCACTATTTCAAAAGGTGAAAAAGTGAGTTGAATTTGAATGCACGTGGACAATGATCATCGGTAAAGAGTGTTCACCGTTGGTATGCAATAAATCAGTATGACAAGTGGTCGAAATGATCACTGCATTAGTCATGCCACCAAGGAGAAGTCTCAGCACTGTAGACCGTGGTCGAGCCATGGCATGGATTCAGGATGGTCAATCTGTTCGTCATGTTGCAAGACGTTTAGCAGTGTCCCACTCTATCATTCAGGGACTTCTTGAGAGATTTCAAGCTACCGGACATTTGGAAAATCTACCCTGCTCAGGAAGAATTATATAAACCTTGTCTAAACTGAATGGCGGCCCTTAACTTTTGTCCAGTAGTGTATTTACTTCCGTCATGGGCCCAAAAATTCTGGCTGTTTACTTCTACCATAGATTTGTAATTCAGGCTACGTATTTCAACTATGTACTCCATTTAATGACTACCTGCATTCTTTTACAATAGACAATTGGTGTCATTTAAGTGTGCTATTCCTTTTTTATTTCATTCATAGATTTAAAAAAAAAAAGAAATGCGAAATTTCCATCCTCGATATCACAATTTCCCTACAGTGTCACATTCTGTCACACTCGTATGATGTACTTTGACATCATATATACTGCTCAAAGAAATTGAAAGGCCACTTACAAATTCATCTGCAGTTTTAAAAAAAATAAAGATACAATTATGAAACTCACATATCATAAACGGTTTTCATTGCACATTACTTACTTACTTACTTAGTCGTTCCCCTTCTACCGTGAGGTGTAGAGGTTTGGAAGAGAGAGCGCCAGACCATTCTATCAGCTGTCTTCTTCCTGGCCTGGTTCCATTCTAGTCCTCGGTCCTTCAAAGATTGTCTAATGTTGTCCTCCCAGCGGACTCTGGGTCGTCCTGGAGGTCTGGATCCCTGGCTCTTTGTTTCCCATGCTTGTCGTGGTAGCCGATCTTCTCCCATTCTGCAGACATGGCCAAACCATCTTAGTTGGGACTGTTCTATTTGGGTCTGCAGCGGATGGGATTTTAGGCCTTGACGGATCGTCTGGTGGCGGACCATGTCTCTTCTTGTTACTTCAACCACTTTCCTCAGATACCTCATTTCTGAGGTTTGGATCTGGCTTTTGTGGGGTGTAGTCATTGCCCACGACTCGCATCCATATGTCAAGACTGGGACATAGGTGGAGCGGTATACAGCCATCTTCGTTTTCTTACCAACCTCTTTCTTGCTGAGGAATCCACGATTTATGGCCTGAAAAAGTCTCCCAGCCGCTGCTTTTCGAGTGGCCAACTCTTCTTTGATGCCTCCCTTTCGGTCTATAATAGCTCCGAGATATTTAAAGTGGTCGACCTGCTCCAGGACCTGTTCTCCCAACTTAATCTGATGTTTTCTTTCTTCTCGTGATATCATCATGGATTTTGTTTTAGAGCTGCTTATGACCATCCCTCTCTTCTCCAGCTCTTCCTTCCAGACTTGCAGGTTGGATTGGAGATGTGCCTCTGATTTAGCAATCGGGGCAACATCATCAGCAAATGCCAGCTCCGAAATATAGACCTGTCTCATCTTCCAGTACCCCACTGAATACTTTCTTGTTCTCTCCTTACATGCCTTGATGACATCGTCCATAAGGAGTATGAAGAGGTAAGGTGATAGGATATCACCTTGTCTTATACCAGTGGTGGTTCTGAACTCTTCTGACTTATGGTTTGCTGTCCTCACATAATTTCTGCAAGACTTGTAGAAGCTCTGTATAGCATGAATCAGAGGTGCTGGAATATTCTTCCTTGCCAAACAGTCCCAAAGTTTGCTCCAGGGGACCCTGTCAAACGCCTTTTTCAGATCTATGAAACAAAGATGGATCTCACTCTTATACTCAAGGGCCTTTTCACTCAGCTGTCTGAGTGTGAAGATTAGGTCTTGAGTACTTCGGTTTGCTCAGAATCCGCACTGGACCTCATCCAATTGTGGCTCAGCTAGGCGTCGGAGTCTCTGCTCTAGGATTCTAGAGTAGATTTTACCAGGGACACTGAGAAGGGATATGCCTCTATGGTTTCCACATTGTCGATTGTCACCCTTTTTGAAAATTGGTGTTATGATGGCAATCTCCCAATCCTTTGGTATGGTCTTGTTGCACCATGCTGCCTGTAGGACCTTTAAGAGTAATAGGTCGCCTGAGCTCCCATGTACTTAACCATTTCTGGTGTTATACCATCATGCCCTGCTGCTTTGCCCATCTTGATTTTCTCTAGTGCTGCCCTCAGTTCTTCCATCTTTATGTCATCTTCACCATCATTAGTTTTCTCTTCTGTGCTAGTGGTTATCATTTCTGATGCTTCATCATGCTCACCATCCAGGAGTTCTGAGAAATATTCTTTCCATCTTTCCATTTCTTCCTTCGGGGCAGTAAGCAATTTGCCTTGCTTGTCCTTTATAAATTTGAGAGGGCATTGTTTTTCTTTCCTCATGTTCTTTAGGGTCTTATAGAACAATTTCTGGTTTTCTTGTGCATCTTTTTCTAGCTTTTCTCCAAATTCTTCCCAGGACTTCTGTTTTGCTGCTAGCATTTTGTTCTTTGCTTCTGTTCTGAGTGTCACATATTCTCTATATTTTTCCATTTGTCCTGTTGTGTTTTTAGCTCCTAAGTATTGTTTCCATGCCATTTTCTTCTCCCTTATTTTCTCTTTGACTTCCTCTGTCCACCAAGGTGTCCTCTTTCTCTGGTTCCCAAGTCGGACTTCACCGCATGCTTCTGCAGCAGCTGTCTTTATGATATCCTTGAATTTATTCCAGAGGGTTTCCAAGTCATCAGGTCGTTCTTCTGTGTTGCTCACTGCTGTAGCAACAAGCCCCTGATATCTGGTTTTAATTTCTGGCTCTCTCAGCTTGTAGGTCCTAATGCTCATTTCTCCTGCTCGTTTACTTGGTTTCTTGCGTGATGTTGGGCAGTTCCTAGGCTGAGCAACTCTTTCAGTTGTTCGTTTGATTGTTAGCAGGTAGTGATCACTTCCAATCTCTGGCCCTCTCCAGACTCTTGCATCTCGGACATATCTGAATGAGCTTCTCCGAACAATGGCATAGTCGATCACTGACTTCTCATTCTTGGTTGGTTCACATCTAGTGTATGCATATATGCGCTTATGGGGGAACTTTGTGTTTGTAATGATCAGATTCTGCTCACTGCAGAATCTAAGGAGTCGCTTTCCATTGTCATTGAGAGTATCTTCTCCATATCTTCCGATAACTCCACCCCATCTAGCATGGTCATTTCCAACTTTGGCATTAAAATCTCTGAGCATGATAACTTCATCTAGGCAGTCATCCACTGTCCTTTGAAGCAGCTCGAAGAATTCCTCCTTGACCTCTGCCCTCTCATCCTCATTTGGCCCATACACTATGACCAGGTTGACTATGGTTTCTCCTTCTTTTAGTTTTACAACCATAATGCGCTCCGAGACAAAGTTCCATCCCTTGATACTATCTTTTTGATTTTGGGCCACAATGCAACCCACGCCCCCTTTAGCTCTTTCAGATATGGGTACACCACTGTAGAGCAACGTGTTGCCATCGAGATCCATGACTCCTTGTCCTTTTTTCTTTGTTTCCGTTATAGCCAGGATTTCTAGTTTTGCTTTCCTCATCTCTTCCACCAGCTCCTCTTCCTTCCCATTTATACTTCTTGTGTTCCAAGTTCCATAAGTCGTAGTCCGTAGTCCGTTCCAGTTCGTCGCCCTTAGAATCAGTCCGGTTTTCTCTCTTGTAGTTCGCGTAATCATGATTTAAAGCAAACAGGTGATTGGCCTGTTGTGCCTTTGCATGGTGGAGGGGCTGCCTCCTTACGGCCTCCATGCAGGCCACCCTCCTCCTTTTTCATCCGGGCTTGGGACCGGCATTGGCGGACATTGCACATTACATTGACATTAAAATGAAGAAAAACAAATGATTTCATTAGTAAGAAAATCGATGTCAATCGTCTTACCTGCCTTTTTGAAAATTCAGAATCATTAAACAAAAGTTAACATGATTCAAAATCGAGTGTGTCCACCATGAGCTTGAATGCATTCACTGCACCTTTGCCTCATTGATAAGACAAGAGTTCTTAGAGTCATTTGTGGGATCGCTTGCCACTCCTGCTCCAGGAAGAGGAACAACTGATTGAGGTCAGTAGCAGGTGGATGATTTTCTCTAGGTCTACGTCCTAGCACATCCCATACATGTTCTATCGGACTGAGATCAGGAGAGTAAGCTGGCCAGTCTAAGCAGGTGACATGTTGCTGTTGTAGGAAGTCGTTCACGACCCCAGCTCTGTGTGGTCGGGCATTGTCGTCCTGTAGGATAGAATCGGGTCCTAGAGCCTGAAGTGCCGTAAGAGCAAGCGGCTGTAAGATGTCATTTCTGTAGGCCAAACCATTCAACGTACCATGCGCTCGATACAAGGGTGTTCTGGAGGTCACACTAATTCCGCCCCACACCATTACTGATCCACCGCCATAGCGATCATGCTCAAGGACGTTGGCATCATGATAGCGTTCTCTTGGGCACCTCCAGACACGATTTCTGCCATCTGTGAATGATCTGGTGAAACGGGATTCATCTGTGAACAGAACTCTGCTCCATTGATGCCTTGTCCAGGTCACATGACGCCGAGCCCAAGCCAGACGATCTGCGCGATGAGCTGGAGCCAAGACAGGTCGGATGACAGGTCGCCTTGCATGCAGATCTGCATCTCTCAGTCGGTTTCGTATGGTTTGGTCACTGACGATTACGTTGGTGGCTGCTCGCATTTACGTCCTGATGGCACTGGCAGTGATTGTTCTTTGTCTGAGAGCCAATACAACAACAAATGTGTCTTGCCGTCTTGTGGTAGACCGTGGACGTCCTGACCTGCATTGTTCTGCGACACTGCCGGTTGCATTATAACGATCACGCAGAGTTTGAATGACAGAGTGGGCAATTCCTAATCTCCTAGCAACTTCTCGCAGCCCTACATCATCCTGCAGCCATGCCATCGCTCTCCATCTGTCAACATTTGTCAAGCGTCTTCGCTGAGCCATGGCCAAAATGGTAAATGTTACAAACATACCCATTGCCCGTTCCTTCCGAAAAGTGGGTGACATGTGTTCACTATTGTCACGATTTGCACGTGAAAAGCAAATTTCAGCAATGTTATCAACAGGCTTTGCCATAGGATTAATTTTCAAACATGCATTATTTCCCTTTCCACCACATACATTTGATTGACCTTGGAGGTACACACACGTAACACAGATTTGATTTATTGTCAGATTAACAAACATTGTTTAAGCATGCAACAAAATGCAGCAAAACTTTCTTGACTGAGTGTTCATGAGCTTAGTTGAAATGACCTAAAAATTGAAAGTGGCCTTTAACTTTTTTTTTAGCAGTATATTTAGATCCCATCGATTTCACAGCGGTACAAGTGAAAACACAACGGGCGGATCACCCATTTGCCAGTCATTTCGATTGCGGAAACAACAGCAAATGGGTTGATTTGCCGTTGCCCTAAAGACGCCACTAGGCGTGATGTGAAACAATGGCAAAGAAAACCTATCTGCTGTTGCCCTAAGACGCCACTAGGCGTAATGGCCACTGACTGCTTTGACGGTCGGTGGCTAAGGACGGAAGAAGAAGAAGAAGACAAGTGAAAAGACGTCCCACCACGTGCTTCAGAATTTGGCGTGTCTTAGATGAACAGGATCTTAGGTCCCAAATCGCGTGCAGCAAGAACGACGTGGCCAGCCCTCATTCAACCGTCCACGGTGTAGCTAAGACTCCGTGCGTTGAAACCGGCTGATAACAATATTTTTTCTCCCCCTAAAGGACAAGTGTGTAATCTTTTAATGATTTTTCAAATGTTTCCCCAGCTACTGACATTCATTCTCCTCGTTCTTCATTTGATTCCTTCAACATGTCTTGACATTTCAGCCTTAATTCTCTCACACGGCTATATATCAGTCTCATTGGGCTTCTACCGCTGTCTTTTGGCTTGACTTATATAGATGATGCTTCCTTTAGCTAGATGTAAAATGTGTTATCCAGTTGTGTGTAAATGTATATTATGTACGTGTTATCGTTAGCTTCCCGCGGGGCATAGGTCCTCGACAAAAAAATTAACAACTCTTCTGCTGAGCTATGTGTTCAAGGTCTTTTCATGTCCCCAGTTCTCTTCTCCATTTTCTCAGTAAGTGGTCTCTTAATGGAAAACTACATTTCATGCCTTCACACGTACTCTCTAATAGGTTTGTGAACTCAGGGGGGACTCCATAATGTCTCACCAGTTTCCAAGTCGACTCTCTCTCCAAATGTGGAACATGACAGCGTGCGTAATAATCATGTAAATTACAAATTTTTTTCGTCAGTGCCAGTACACAGGTCTCTGGTAACTTTCATGTCGGTTTGGGTAGAGAATGGAGAGAAATATACGAACATTCAGACAGCTACACAATTACACAAAGGACATATTAAATCATGCATTTATGTATTCTTAAATATATACACTCACGTATAGATATATATACACACGCACGTATAGATATACACACGCACTTATAGATATATATACATATATAAAACAATCATCAATTTCACTGTTTCTCCTTATGGAGTATTGAGTCCAGCATGCATCTGCATTCCCCCCCCCCACCCCTTACAGGAATCTAAGCATTTACATGCCCCTGCAGTGATGGTGTCCGTAGCAACGTGTTTTACTTGATAAGGTTGCATGGACAACCTTATATTAGTCACCTACGTACGACTAGCTTGAGGGAGTCCTATTCTTTTTTTTTTGCCTCATCATATATCCCCGGGAAGTACACAGGGCACACCCCGCCCCCCCCCCCCCCCCCCCCCCCCCCGATTCAGCGACATCACTCCACTCAAACTGTTTAGATGGTCAGGACCCAAACGGCCAATTATTAGTAATATCAGAAGTGATGTAGTCATTTGTTGATTTCCGTACTCATTTGATACTATTTATTATTATTTTAACATAATTTACATCTAAATGTTTTTCACGCGGCATTAAAACGCGTTTTTGTACCTGTACTAAAACAGCCGCTTTGCTATATTCCTAGGGTGGCTGGCGAGGGGGTTGTGATGCGATCTCGTTACGACTGGAGATTTTTAAAAATCGTATTTGAATTAATGTTCAAAACACAGATAACTTTATGCTTTTTTACCATAAAGGTATTACGAAAATATTGCTAAGTAAGAAGGTAAGATACCAGTGATATTCATTGTTAAGATAAAGTTTTGCTTGTTTGTTTGTTTGTTTGTTTTACTTGTATTGTTGTTCAAAATCGACATCATTGCACTCCAGGCAAACCCATAGGTGCTCATTGTCCCTCAGTAAACGTCGAAGGGTTTGTATGCTAATTGTTCCTGTTGCGCGCTGGCTCTACGTTCATCCCTGCCAGTCTTACGCCTAATGCCAAACTCCAGCAATCTTAGCCTTAATGATTCATCAATTGCAGTGTCATTCTCTAATAGGCGATCATTAATTGTCCTCGGTATCTCTCCCTTGCCCATATCCAGTTCACCTACTATAGATGCTCTTGAAGCTAGTCCATCAGCTCTTCCATTGCCGCATACCCAATGCATGACCAAGACAGTAGATCGACACAACTTCTTGAAGGTTCGATGCTTATATGGAAGTTTTCCATTCATTCCGTAGCCATCCATTTTGGATCTTCCAAAGCATGGACAAATTAACTGCCCTTGTTAATGAAGTTTCAAACAATCACCTTAAACTCGCAGTAGCAGCCTCTACCTGCATTCTCATGCTGTAAATATTTTATTTTTAATTTTGACATATAATTTAATAACTCCGCCTATGCCGGTCCCAAGCCCGGATAAAAAAGGAGGAGGGCGGCATACATGGAGGCCGTAAGGAGGCAGCCCCTCCACCATGCAAAGGCACAACAGGCCAATCACATGTTTGCTTTAAATCACGATTACGAGCAATACAAGACAGAAAACTGGACTGATTCTAAAGGCGACGAACTGGAACGGACTACGGACTACGACTTATGGAACTTGGAACACAAGAAGTATAAATGAGAAGGAAGAGGAGCTGGTGGAAGAGATGAGGAAAGCAAAACTAGAAATCCTGGCTATAACGGAAACAAAGAAAAAAGGACAAGGAGTCATGGATCTCGATGGCAACACGCTGCTCTACAGTGGTGTACCCATATCTGAAAGAGCTAAAGGGGGCGTGGGTTGCATTGTGGCCCAAAATCAAAAAGATAGTATCAAGGGATGGAATTTGTCTCGGAGCGCATTATGGTTGTTAAACTAAAAGAAGGAGAAACCATAGTCAATCTGGTCATAGTGTATGGGCCAAATGAGGATGAGAGAGCAGAGGTCAAGGAGGAATTCTTCGAGCTGCTTCAAAGTTCAGTGGATGACTGCCTAGATGAAGTTATCATGCTCAGAGATTTTAATGCCAGAGTTGGAAATGACCATGCTAGATGGGGTGGAGTTATCGGACGATATGGAGAAGATACTCTCAATGACAATGGAAAGTGACTCCTTAGATTCTGCAGTGAGCAGAATCTGATCATTACAAACACAAAGTTCCCCCATAAGCGCATACATGCATACACTAGATGTGAACCAACAAAGAAAGAGAAGTCAGTGATCGACTATGCCATTGTTCGGAGAAGCCCATTTAAATATGTCCGAGATGCTAGAGTCTGGAAAGGGCCAGAGATTGGAAGTGATCACTACCTGCTAACAATCAAAAGAACAACTGAAAGAGTTGCTCAGCCTAGGAACTGCCCAACATCACGCAAGAAACCAAGTAAACGAGCAGGAGAAATGAGCATTAGGACCTACAAGCTGAGAGAGCCAGAAATTAAGACCAGATATCAGGGGCTTATTGCTGCAGCGGTGAGCAACACAGAAGAACGACCTGATGACTTGGAAACCCTCTGGATTAAATTCAAGGACATCATAAAGACAGCTGCTACAGAAGCATGCGGTGACGTCCGACTTGGGAACAAGAGAAAGAGGACACCTTAGTGGACAGAGGAAGTCAAAGAGAAAATAAGAGAGAAGAAAATGGCATGGAAACAATACTTAGGAGCTAAAAACACAACATGACAAATGGAAAAATATAGAGAATATGTGACACTCAGAACAGAAGCAAAGAACAAAGTGCTAGCAGCAAAACAGAAGTCCTGGGAAGAATTTGGAGAAAACCTAGAAAAAGATGCACAAGAAAACCAGAAATTGTTCTATAAGACCCTAAAGAACATGAGGAAGGAAAAACAATGCCCTCTCAAATTTATAAAGGACAAGCAAGGCAAATTGCTTACTGCCCCGAAGGAAGTAATGGAAAGATGGAAGGAATATTTCTCAGAACTCCTGGATGGTGAGCATGGTGAAGCATCAGAAATGATAAACACTAGCACAGAAGAGAAAACCAATGATGGAGAAGATGACATAAAGATGGAAGAACTGAAGGCTGCACTGGAGAAAATCAAGATGGGCAAAGCAGCAGGGCATGATGGTATAACACCAGAAATGGTTAAGTTCTTGGGAGCATCAGGCGACCTATTACTCTTAAGGGTTTTACAGGCAGCGTGGTACAACAAGACCATACCAAAGGATTGGGAGATTGCCATCATAACACCAATTTTTAAAAAGGGTGACAATCGACAATGTGGAAACCACAGAGGCATATCCTTTCTCAGTGTCCCTGGTAAAATCTACTCTAGAATCCTAGAGCAGAGATTCCGATGCCTAGCTCAGCCACAATTAGATGAAGTCCAGTGCGGATTCCGACCAAACCGAAGTACTCAAGACCTAATCTTCACACTCAGACAGCTGAGTGAAAAGGCCCTTGAGAATAAGAGTGAGATCCATCTTTGTTTCATAGATCTGGAAAAGGCGTTTGACAGGTGTCACGAAGTGGTTTTATGTTTATAGAGTGTGCCTGAATGAAAGCAAGACCCTAGTATGAGAAAGTCTGAGAAAATAGAATTTAGATGGAAAATGGCATGCCTGTGGACAGACGCGACTATTGGCTCAAGGGATAGAACCAGGATTTGAATCTCCCCTTGCCGCTTCATGACTTTAGACTGGCTATAGTCTCGCCCTCCTCTGACTTCCTTTAAATACAAGGAGATAAGGTGTATAAATACGACCACAAACACCACTATACAGACAACATAGAGTAAGTATAGTAAAGAATAGAAGCTGATCCAGTAAATAATATATGTATATATTTATTTACATACAAGGAAAAACATAAAATGGCATATTACGTCATCAAGTCAGTCGATAGCGTGCACTGTTGCATGGCCTGGAAAACAAGTAACCATTAAATTGAGAGACACGAGAGACAAAAAAAAAAAAAACCCCAAATCACATTCACTCTTTCTGTCACCCTGCTGAGGAACAATCAAAATGGTTAGTGATTAAAACCAACTTTAATTTGGTGGGGCTATCACTTTAGCCTCCACTCTCTACCATTAATAAGCTTTATACTGTCCCAGTCCTGGTGACTCTTCCTCAACGAACGGCTACACAGCTTTCTACTAGTTAGGCGATAGGCGCCTATAACTACACCACAAGAAATGCTAAAATAATAGACTTGGTTTTTCGAACGCAGACTCAGTGTCTATCCGTCCAATGGATACTGAACAGACCCTACTGGTCCTGTCTATTTTCTCCCTCCTTCTCTATCTTTCTCTCTTGGTCTCAGTGTCTCTCTAACACTCGAGGGCTGGTGATGCGGCGTCTCCGTTACTCGCTTCTTCGATTTCTATCAGGACCTAGGTATGGTAACCCTGTCACCTGTTCCTGATTTTGGTGATGACGATGCTGTTCAGGTATCAAGCCTGAGGTGCTTGATAAACTGTCGACAAAACTTCTCTGCTGCTGAATAGCTTCCCTCTTTTAACCCGCTCCGGAGTTAGAGGAAAAAAACACACAGTCGTGATTTCCGGCTGTACGCAATTGAAACCAGTCTCACGGCCACCTGCCGTTACTAGAGACTATAATAGCGATGCTCTCGGCTGTCTGATAAATAAACCTCGGTCCAGCTGAAGCATAGGGACTTCACTGCCAGAGACCATAGGGTAATTTTCTTTTGCTCCTGACGATACTCGAGTACTCTGACCCTGAGATGTCTTTTGCCGTGGATAATTTTATTTGACAAAATTATGCTCCCCACTGTTTCGCCGAGACTCGCTGAAATTAAAAGAAACAGCGTCTAATGTACACCCTCTCTAAAATCGCTTATCTCTAACATATACGATACATAAAATAATTCTATACACGTGTCACTTCAATCTCACTCCTTCTTCTATTCCCCTTCTCTCGTTCTTCACATAATACATGAAATACTGTTATCCCACGTGGCACTAAAATTACACTTATCCTCCCCTTCTCTCGTTCTTCACACAATACATAAAATACCACTATCCCACGTGGCCTCTACATCCCCCCTCCTTCTACTAAAATCTGCCAGGAAAAATAAACAAAACCTCCCGACACCGTCTGACACGTTACGTGGCCGTTACGCATGGCCGATCATGTGTTCAAACTCGACAAAAATAGGGAAATCCTTTTACCCATTAACACAGGAGTTTCCCCGGCTTGCTCCAAAATTAAATTAAATCTCGCTTAGGGATGATTTATTTCCCCACGCCGTATAATTCACTTACAACGTAAATCTGAACCCTCCGACAATATTTCTCACATTTTTAAGGCTCAGAAAAATTAACGAACGCACCAGGGATTTCCCCATAAATTTACATTAGTAAATACACAGAAATAAATGGTGGTTTTACATAACGTTCTACAAATATGGGCACACGTGTTTCTCACAATTTCACACACTTCTAACTACTGCCAAAATCATAGAAAGAATAAGCACACTGTTGCATTTACGTCGTTCTTAAAAAAAATGATAATGGATGGCACTATCGTTTATTTTAAAACTGAAAAGTTAATGTCCCCCGGAGAAATTAACTACGGACGAAATTCTAAAAGAACCACTAATAAATAAACGATAATAAAGTCCTACATACCTATTATCGTTGGTTTTTCCCACTGTGGAGAACGATAAATTACGTAGTCCTACGGCCAGGCAATTATTTCTTCAGAGACAATTGCCCGCAGTTTCCTCTCTCATTATATACAAGAGAAACCGCCCACGCGGATTTCCCTTCCTACGCAAATCGCGGACCAATGGCAGCGCTAGGAAAATCAAATACCGCGTGTCCGCAAAATTGCGTCACATTACGTGATAACCTCGGGCTACTGACGCGTCATACAGGAGTGCCCGAAAATATCGATTTTTCGTAAACAAATGAAATTTACGGGAATCGCGAAAAATCATAAGAAAGTAAAACTGGCCGAGTGAAAAATAAATCTACCGTCGTAAAACGAACCCATTAAAATTACTACTCAAAAATACCAAACACGATATATTCACATGGGAAGAACCAAGGCAAACCCCATATAATTACAAAGAGAAGAGAAATGGTGAAACTCAAAACAGAATCGGGCCTGATGAAAGTCAGAATTTCAGTGTAGCATCACATAAGTCCCCCCTTTCAAGTGCGGGAATCCGTGCTAAATCAAAGAAATCTCTGGAATTCATACTGGTCCGTATCTAGATCTACATCCCGATCTAATCACTATCATAATTAGCATTATCATACAGGCCCATCTCCATATCCTTGAGAATCTTTGCAAGCCCTGGATCGTGAGGGTCACGCCAGGGGATTTTCTCCTGTCGACTGCAACATGACTGGTCGCCCTTCCTACTCCCTCTCATGTGTTTCCTTCGCCCACGAATTTTCCTGGCGGCGCGTGGTAAATACTGATTACCAGATGGTGCGACCTCCCAGTGTTTTGAAACAGTCTGACTGGCTTGGCCAGACATCGCCGTAACAGGGCGTAACTGTTTACAGTTGACTGAAGAACCGTGCACATGTTCCTTCTTGTCAGTATTTCCCTCCCTTGAGAGATGTAATACCATCGGGGGCCTAATTCCCGACGACAAAGAAGATACTTCTGAAGTAAGAGGCGTCACCACTGTTTGACCTTTAGGCTGAACAGGGCTGACAGGCGAATACGCCTCTGTAAATAACATTCCACTGTCTTTAGAGGCGTCTCTCCTCCTCATAGCAAGACAAGGATGTTTGAGCTCCCGTGGGGCTCCGTGAATTTGGGGCTTTCCCCTTTCACTTTGCTGGCCTGCAGTAGGCCCTCTTGCATTAGCAAGAATCGGTGTGGTTGGGTTTCCCAAAACTATGTATGGGCTTCCCAGGATGAAATCAGGTGCTGGCTGTGCCATTACAGCTGCCTTGATGGTGCCAGACACAAACTTGCATTTCACCTCAATATTGGCTACAGGCAGACGCTGTGAGATACCTCTTCTCAAAACGCCACCAATCTCAACTATTTCTCCTGTCCATTGCCCTGGTTTCACCAAATGACGAGCGATGATACTGGGGTAAGTAAGCCCGCTGTCAAACAAACACGTAGTGGCTGTCCCATTCACTACGGCTGGTCCACTGTTAGAGAACAACTTCTCTGCCTGGACTGGTTCCCATTTATTCCCTTTAGTCCATCTCACCGGTCTTAAACAAGCTGCATGGTGAGCTGGGGGTTTGTTCATGCACCGGGATGTCCAGTGGGAAGTGGTTCTACAATTCTGACAATACCTCTCATTATCTCCTCTGTTCCTAGCGGGTTCCTGAGAGGTTGTTGTCGGTGCTCTGTTATGCTGCTGGGGACGCAAGTTATAACCTGAATGAGGCTCCTTGCGAGAAGGCCCTGGTTGCTGATGAGCTATTGAAGTAGCCGACTGCGATGATGAAGCTCCTTGGTCTGGGGCTGGCAGGTCTGGGTTTTTCCGTTTCTGTCCCAGTACTTCGGCCTGTGCTGTCTGGTACCTTTCCGCGAACATGATAATCTGATCGAGTTGCTGGGCTCCCTGCTCCACCAGATACCTCCTCAAATCAGGAGACATGTTAGCCTTAACTTGTTCACACAGAACTAACTCCTCCAACCCTTCAAAAGTTTTCGCCAGTCCTGACAGTTCCCTCCAGCAAGTAAGGTAATTTCTCACCCGCTCGGCAAACTGAGCAAAACTCTCTCCCTTCTCCGGCCTGCTCTCCCTGAACATGGTTTGGCATTTTCAGGGTGTCCACTGAAACCTTTGCAACAAAGCGTTTCGCAGTGCCTCAAAGTTGTTCTGGTCAACTATGAGCAGCTTATTATAGACGTCATACGCATGACCTTTCAAAGATTGCGATAATTTCAGGCACCAAAGACTCTCGTCCAACCCGTATGCCTTTACCATCCGTTGAAATTTTTCCAAAAACACGTCAATCTTTTCATTCGCGTTAGGGAACGAGTCAAATGGGAAGCTCATGGCTGCCATCCGGGGCCCTCCGTTTCCTGAGGTGTCTGTTGCTCCTGCTCCGGGTGAATCGCCATTAGCTGAACTGCCCTCTGAGGATCGGTACTGCAGTTCCAGAGAACGCAGGGCAAGTTCATGCTGTCTTTCTGCTGCCTTCTCCTGTGCTTCCCTTTCTGCTTGCCTCTCCGCTGCTTTCGCGGCGGCTATCCTTTCCTCTTTCGCTGCTTCTGCGGCGGCTATCCTTTCCTCCTTCGCTGCTTCGGCAGCGGCTATCCTTTGCCTTTCCTCAATTTCTGCGGCGGCTATCCTTTGCCTTTCCTCAATTTCCCGTTGATTATGCCTATCATTTTCTCTGATCATGTAGGCTTTCGTCTCCTCTTTATCCATTCCCATGTCCTGGGCAGCGTCGCGCCAGGCAGCTCGTAACTTGGCCATATCCGCCATCTTACCTGTAAACTGCTGTAAGTTCACAAATACAGAGAAATGACAGAAAAGGAAAAGAGAAGGAACAACCAGTTACGTAATATAAAATACTCCCTCTTTAACCGCTGCTCCAAAAACCCGACCTCAGACTAGCACTAAGTCTGAATAATAACTTGAAAAAAAATTAGTTAAGAAGCTACCAAAAACTAAATTACCTTCCGGTTATAGAAAAATATGTCGGTATGCCATCAATTACCACTAAGTCATATAAATCAAAAATACCACAAAAATCTACTAGACTGCAACCTGTGGAAAAACCTATAACTGGATCAGTTCTAATAGCTCAAGTCTAGGGGATATTTAAAGAAACTCTATTCTCAGAAAACTTCCTAGAGACACTCTATGAATCTAGATCACAGAATTGATCTCCACAGAATGATCCACCGGACGATTGCCGCCCACTTGTCACGAAGTGGTTTTATGTTTATAGAGTGTGCCTGAATGAAAGCAAGACCCTAGTATGAGAAAGTCTGAGAAAATAGAATTTAGATGGAAAATGGCATGCCTGTGGACAGACGCGACTATTGGCTCAAGGGATAGAACCAGGATTTGAATCTCCCCTTGCCGCTTCGTGACTTTAGACTGGCTATAGTCTCGCCCTCCTCTGACTTCCTTTAAATACAAGGAGATAAGGTGTATAAATACGACCACAAACACCACTATACCGACAACATAGAGTAAGTAGAGTAAAGAATAGAAGCTGATCCAGTAAATAATATATGTATATATTTATTTACATACAAGAAAAACATAAAATGGCATATTACGTCATCAAGTCAGTCGATAGCGTGCACTGTTGCACGGCCTGGAAAACAAGTAACAATTAAATTGAGAGACACGAGAGACCAAAAAAAAAAACCCAAATCACATTCACTCTTTCTGTCACCCTGCTGAGGAACAATAAAAATGGTTAGTGATTAAAACCAACTCTAATTTGGTGGGGCTATCACTTTAGCCTCCACTCTCTAACATTAATAAGCTTTATACTGTCTCAGTCCTGGTGACTCTTCCTCAACGAACGGCTACACAGCTTTCTACTAGTTAGGCGATAGGCGCCTATAACTACACCACAAGAAATGCTAAAATAATAGACTTGGTTTTTCGAACGCAGACTCAGTGTCTATCCGTCCAATGGATACTGAACAGACCCTGCTGGTCCTGTCTATTTTCTCCTTCCTTCTCTATCTCTCTCTTGGTCTCAGTGTCTCTCTAACACTCGAGGGCTGGCGATGCGGCGTCTCCGTTACTCGCTTCTTTCGATTTCTATCAGGACCTAGGTATGGTAACCCTGTCACCTGTTCCTGATTTTGGTGATGACGATGCTGTTCAGGTATCAAGCCTGAGGTGCTTGATAAACTGTCGACAAAACTTCTCTGCTGCTGAATAGCTTCCCTCTTTTAACCCGCTCCGGAGTTAGAGGAAAAAAACACACAGCCGTGATTTCCGGCTGTACGCAATTGAAACCAGTCTCACGGCCACCTGCCGTTGCTAGAGACTATAATAGCGATGCTCTCGGCTGTCTGATAAATAAACCTCGGTCCAGCTGAAGCATAGGGACTTCACTGCCAGAGACCATAGGGTAATTTTCTTTTGCTCCTGACGATACTCGAGTACTCTGACCCTGAGATGTCTTTTGCCGTGGATAATTTTATTTGACAAAATTATGCTCCCCACTGTTTCGCCGAGACTCGCTGAAATTAAAAGAAACAGCGTCTAATGTACACCCTCTCTAAAATCGCTTATCTCTAACATATACGATACATAAAATAATTCTATACACGTGTCACTTCAATCTCACTCCTTCTTCTATTCCCCTTCTCTCATTCTTCACATAATACATGAAATACTATTATCTCTCGTGGCACTAAAATTACACTTATCCTCCCCTTCTCTCGTTCTTCACACAATACATAAAATACCACTATCCCACGTGGCCTCTACATCCCCCCTCCTTCTACTAAAATCTGCCAGGAAAAATAAACAAAACCTCCCGACACCGTCTGACACGTTACGTGTCCGTTACGCATGGCCGATCACGTGTTCAAACTCGACAAAAATAGGGAAATCCTTTTACCCATTAACACAGGAGTTTCCCCGGCTTGCTCCAAAATTAAATTAAATCTCGCTGTATGGATGATTTATTTCCCCACGCCGTATAATTCACTTACAACGTAAATCTGAACCCTCCGACAATATTTCTCACATTTTTAAGGCTCAGAAAAATTAACGAACGCACCAGGGATTTCCCCATAAATTTACATTAGTAAATACACAGAAATAAATGGTGGTTTTACATAACGTTCTACAAATATGGGCACACGTGTTTCTCACAATTTCACACACTTCTAACTACTGCCAAAATCATAGAAAGAATAAGCACACTGTTGCATTTACGTCGTTCTTAAAAAAATGATAATGGATGGCACTATCGTTTATTTTAAAACTGAAAAGTTAATGTCCCCCGGAGAAATTAACTACGGACGAAATTCTAAAAGAACCACTAATAAATAAACGATAATAAAGTCCTACATACCTATTATCGTTGGTTTTTCATACTGTGGAGAACGATAAATTACGTAGTCCTGCGGCCAGGCAATTATTTCTTCAGAGACAATTGCCCGCAGTTTCCTCTCTCATTATATACAAGAGAAACCGCCCACGCGGATTTCCCTTCCTACGCAAATCGCGGACCAATGGCAGCGCTAGGAAAATCAAATACCGCGTGTCCGCAAAATTGCGTCACATTACGTGATAACCTCGGGCTACTGACGCGTCATACAGGAAAAATAAATCTACCGTCGTAAAACGAACCCATTAAAATTACTACTCAAAAATACCAAACACGATATATTCACATGGGAAGAACCAAGGCAAACCCCATATAATTACAAAGAGAAGAGAAATGGTGAAACTCAAAACAGAATCGGGCCTGATGAAAGTCAGAATTTCAGTGTAGCATCACAACAGGGTCCCCTGGAGCAAACTTTGGAACTATTTGGCAAGGAAGAACATTCCAGCACCTCTGATTCATGCTATACAGAGCTTCTACAAAGTCTTGCAGAAATTATGTGAGGACAGCAAACTATAAGTCAGAAGAGGACAGGACCACTACTGGTGTAAGACAAGGTGATATCCTGTCACCTTGTCTTTTCATACTCCTCATGAACGATGTCATCAAGGCATGTAAGGAGAGAACAAGAAAGTATTCAGTGAGGTACTGGAAGATGAGACAGGTCTGTATTTCAGAGCTGGCATTTGCTGATGATGTTGCCCTGATTGCTAAATCAGAGGCACATCTCCAATCCAACCTGCAAGTCTGGAAGGAAGATCTGGAGAAGAGAGGGATGGTCATAAGTAGCTCTAAAACAAAATCCATGGTGATATCACAAGAAGAAAGAGTACATCAGATTAAGCTGGGAGAACAGGTCCTGGAGCAGGTCGACCACTTAAAATATCTCGGAGCTATTATAGGCCGAAAGGGAGGCATCAAACAAGAGTTGGCCACTCGAAAAGCAGCAGCTGGGAGACGTTTTCAGGCCATAAATCGAGGATTCCTCAGCAAGAGAGAGGTTGGTAAGAAAACGAAGATGGCTGTATACCACTCCACCTATGTCCCAGTCTTGACATATGGATGCGAGTCATGGGCAATGACTACAACCCATAAAAGCCAGATCCAAACCTTAGAAATGAGGTATCTGAGAAATGTGGTTGAAGTAACAAGAAGAGACATGGTCCGCAACCAGACGATAAGTCAAGGCCTAAAATCGCACCCCCTGCAGACCTAAGTAGAACAGTCCTAACTAAGATGGTTTGGCCATGTCTGCAGAATGGGAGAAGATCGGCTACCACGACAAGCATGGGAAACAAAGAGCCAGGGATCCAGACCCCCAGGACGGCCCAGAGTCCGCTGAGAGGACAACATTAGGCAATCTTTGAAGGATCGAGGATTAGAATGGAACCATGCCAGGAAGAAGACAGCCGAAAGGATAGTCTGACGCTCTCTCTTCCAAATCTCTACACCTCACGGTAGAAGAAGAATGACTAAGTAAGTAAGTTATTATTTCCGGTGTTGTCAACAATAATTAGTTACACTGTCACATATGGCAACTTCAATAATTATAACGTTGCCTGGATGAAAATGTATTAAAATAAGACGTCCTAAATGGTTATTGACTTTTAATTGAAAAAAAATAGCCTAAGCTGTGATTGGTTTCAACTAAAATAAACTAGCGAAATTAAATTTCCTGAGGGCAGAATTTTTACTATAGCACAATGAGCAGATGAAACTCGCGACTTCAATTCTAATTTTTATCAGAGGAAGACGCCAGGATTAAGAGATGTAAGATTTGCTAGGGAGTGACTAAAGCTAGACTTTCCTTTTGTAAAAATAAAAGTGCCAACAATTCTAAAAACGTTTCTTTTAATCCCGACCCCTTTAAATTTGTTAAAATGTAAGATTTGTGGCATAAAAAATTTAATTAGCCCACTTGGGAAGATTGCACCTTAGTGGCTGC
This sequence comes from Oreohelix idahoensis, assembly GCA_024509875.1. Classification (NCBI taxonomy): domain Eukaryota; kingdom Metazoa; phylum Mollusca; class Gastropoda; order Stylommatophora; family Oreohelicidae; genus Oreohelix; species Oreohelix idahoensis. The sequence continues at coordinate 70,876 of JAMPIV010009049.1, forward strand.
TATGCTTACTATCAGTCATCCTGTGCAAAAAATTGTCAGGATAGATACCCATTGAAGGGGAAAGTCTTAAAATTTATATTTTCTTAATTTATATGAACCTTTTATATGAAATGCTTATTTATAAAAAGTTGTGAATGAGGCTGGCATCACGTATAATAAAATACCAGTATAATATCTGAGCTTCTGTCCTCAGATCCCGTAAAAGAAAGAGCCCCCAATCTCATCTAAATGTAGAATTTAACCTATATGTAAATATTTAACACCGACAGCACGAGTGATACATTAACGAACTAGATAATGATCAAACAGTTATTAGGTTTACTAATTAAATATCTACACATATAAGGTTAATAGTAATTACAACGTGATGATAGGGAAAGATACTTCACTGCCAAGACGAAGAAGTACTGATGAAAACTTGTGTTGTAATGAGAGATATACAGTCCTTCAATGTTTGGCACTATCTCTGTAGCGTTGACAAATCGTTGACTGTTGTCTTAAAAACAATATCTGCTGTCTAATCTCTGAAAGGCACTTCCTAGACTGGCGCTCGTTACGAAATGATCTTGATATGTTGACTCAAATAACTTGAGTAGGTACTCTTGATTCATAAAATATGCTTGGGAGTAAGTTGTGCTAGCTGTATTTGCGAATCAGTTTACCTTGTCAAATAAACCACAGCAAGCAAAGCTACAACTAAATGGGCAAGCAGTACGAGAAGATGAAACACCAACATACTTAGGAATCACACTAGACCGCCGAATGACGTGGAAATCACAGATAAACAAAATACAGCTGTCGTGGTTGAGTTGGAGTGTAGAGTATTTGTCGAGTTGGACAACAGTAGTGAAATCGACAAGGGATAGTGGACTGACAGAGTTATACATTACACACACAGAAAGGTGTAAATAGGAGATGGACTTGAGACAACCTGGAAGAAGATCTATTCAAATGATCTCTCTCTCCAGGCCTCAACTCACTTTTACTGTCTAAGCATCTCCTGCTCTCACTCTTTTCTCTTATCATACATAGAGATTATAGTAAAGAGCTAAAAACAAGTTACTTATGGATGGAAAGGTCGTGAACAGCGTATTAATAAAGGTGTAAACTTTATTAAAGAAGAAAAAGCATGGAATTAATGCATATCATCACAACAACATAAAATTACATCAATAATCATCAATAACCAAAATATGCAAAATACACCAACAACCACACACACACACCACCATTCATAAAACCTGTAGAACACAGAGAGATGAAATAACTGAGTGTCAGTCCGTCCGCTTTCGGGACCATATGAAATAGCTCCAGTAAGTGGTTTTTTTGTACACATCCTCCATGGGTGATGGAATTAACCTGAATAAAATCACTGTATAGGCACTATCATTGGTGATTCCTCCCTAATTGCGCGAGGTGGTCTGGAAGACTCTATTTATCTCCTGCTGATCGAATAAACAAACTGAACGACAGCCTGTCCGCTATTTCGTGGGACCAAATGTGCTAGCTCCAGAAAGTGTATTACTTGTAGATCCTTCGTGAGGGACTAGCCTACAAAACTTTCTTTGTTGGTGCTAAACGTTGGTGACCTCTAATGGCGTGAGTGGGGCTGGAACTCTGTCTATAGATGGCTGCTCATACGTGCGAAGTTCTACATAATCCAGAAATAAGCCATGGGACGAAGTCACTTGAGGACAACTGATCCCAAGGCGTGCTTATCCGGCGCTAGAATAGGCTTTAAATCCGGTTTTGGCTGGTTGACTGTGGCTTGGCTGAGTGTCCCGTTTAGGCATACAGAGACTGGTGAAGTGAATTCTGCTATATATGCTGGGCTGATTTATGTGCTGGAAGCCGTACTGCTCTGACTGGTAATCCAATAGGCGAGTAGGAAACTACTACTGCATTAAATGATTTCAGATTTAGCGTTGGCTCGTGGCATTGCGTGAGCTTAACTCCCGTGAGAGGGAAATGGCGTTGACAAAGGGTTGTTGTTTCAGGTATGGCTGTGACACTCGTGGGGCTAGATATCCTCAGAATCCCTCTAGACCGAAGAGACGGTGACATTCTTCGTCTGACTGGAAACTAGACTAGCAATTCGGTATCCCCTGAAACTGAGACCAAAAAGAGACACCCTTTTACATCAAGCAAATAATAAATCACACTAACTTTATACAGAAAGTTTCGCTCCACTATGGGATTAAATTTATTGTAGTTATTGCTATGATAGTTTAGGGCTGTCTTTAACCATGTCTCCTGTTCTTAAAAAATATCAATTTATCAGCACGCGCCCGCATAGGCTTAATATCTATTGTACATCCATGTACCTGTCAGTAACATGTTCTAACAGCAAAATCTACTCCTCTTCTCCAAAAATAAACATACAGCTGAATGGTTATGTTATTCATCTTACAACATTAAGTGAATTTACATAAACAGATTACAGCATGTGACATTACAAAATAAGTCATATGTCCCTTTGGGGAAATATATTAATATTCCACAAAATGAGTACAAAGAGAATGCAATGTTCTTGCTATAATAATACAATTGTGGCTGAATCATAAGATATAATTATCTCTATGCCTGGTGACTGCTTTCCGGGAAAGTTATGGACTAGTGCCTAGCCACACAAGTAAGCATAAAATGATTCTCCCTTGCCACTAAAAATATCTATCAAAAAGGAATAAGTGACTATCTCCTATAATCCAGAGTTATTACCTGCATCTCACTATTCAGTTTTTAAGTGAACAATCCACACCTGACATTATCTTACAGAAATGACAGTTAATTTAGCCTATTCTTAACCCATGATAGGCGTCTGTGGACTGATTCTACGCCTAATATCTGTTATTGTAAGTTTAACATTTAACCCATGATAAACCGTAACAGTTTAAGCACACTTACTAGGCCGTAGACAGCGCTACCTTATCACTGAACTAAATTACTAGGAGAAGTCCTCAGAAATGAATTCACTTTCCTAACAGATGTATAAAAGCTAACATGAATATATCATATTATAATAAGATATGTCAACTCACCCCGAAAATGACTAGAACATAGGCAAACACATTCTAGTACTGTGTTAAAGTTTGCCTTATCTCATGATGGTCATCTACGGGCCAGGAATCTTCTACGAGTGTGTTTGACGTAGTAAAATTTCAAGTCTTATAGCTTACAAACCATTCTACCCAGGACTCAAAGGGTACTAGCCGCTCGTGATCAAACGTTTTAAAGCGACCAGAGAAATTCCCCTGTTCGGACCACAGAGGGTACCCACCGCTAACGAACCGTTTCTTTCACAGAAACCGTCTTTGGCTCGTTCTAACACTTTAAGCGTAACAGACGTTCTTCTGATCAGGTCAGGTGTGCTGACGTAACATTATCGTTCGCTGACCGCTGCAGGCTCGAACGTAAACAACCTCGGGTGGGGTTTGAGAAGGAGAAAACAATTGGGCCACACAGGTAGCAAAGCAAAGAGAAACAAAATGTGTAGGAAAACAGAACATTAAAGAGTAATAACATTGAGACGAGATGGAAAAATAAATTAAGTCACTGTCTACGTGACAAGTTGCCCCCTTTTTTAAAGTGCGTGAGACACGGACTAAATGACAGTAATTTATCTTTTCCATAGACGTCCATTACATGTCATTGAACATCCTAAAATCATAATACAAATTCGTTTCCAACTTCTGTCAGTACGTAGCTATTGAGAGGATTGGTTACTATCATCCGAATGAACACCCTCCCTTGGTACAAATGCCAGCTAGTAACTGACTATCTGTAGCTTCCTATCTCAGATTAAAGAGCTACTCCTGAAAAAAATATTAACCCTTAAAAAAATAAATTTTCTGACTTTTACAACAATAGTCGTCAGATTTGTCAACCAAAACTCAGCAGTGATACCATCAACCTTTACCAGCTGTCTCATGTGTAGCATGAACAATAAATGTAACTTAATATTTATGATTGCTGTGGAGAAAAAACGCTGTTCCGACTTCCACCCAAAAGAAATAGTTCGATATGTCTAGGGGAAAGAAATTCCTATAATCTGCCGAACACTAAACTCTAAGAATCAGAATAGAATCTTGTGAGAGATTCATCCTCGGAACGAGCACATATTAAATGTCGTACTAGATGCGTTCAAGAATCCAGCACCGGCCCACATTAATGTGTGCATAAAATGTAGCTCAAAATATCCCGGCGAGCCCGTCATTTGTCGTGGTTGAGTTTGAGTGTAGAGTATTTGTCGAGTTGGACAACAGTAGTGAAATCGACAAGGGATAGTGGACTGACAGAGTTATAGATTACACACACAGAAAGGTGTAAATAGGAGATGGACTTGAGACAACCTGGAAGAAGATCTATTCAAATGATCTCTCTCTCCAGGCCTCAACTCACTTTTACTGTCTAAGCATCTCCTGCTCTCACTCTTTTCTCTTATCATACATAGAGATTATAGTAAAGAGCTAAAAACAAGTTACTTATGGATGGAAAGGTCGTGAACAGCGTATTAATAAAGGTGTAAACTTTATTAAAGAAGAAAAAAGCATGGAATTAATGCATATCATCACAACAACATAAAATTACATCAATAATCATCAATAACCAAAATATGCAAAATACACCAACAACCACACACACACACCACCATTCATAAAACCTGTAGAACACAGAGAGATGAAATAACTGAGTGTCAGTCCGTCCGCTTTCGGGACCATATGAAATAGCTCCAGTAAGTGGTTTTTTCGTACACATCCTCCATGGGTGATGGAATTAACCTGAATAAAATCACTGTATAGGCGCTATCATTGGTGATTCCTCCCTAATTGCGCGAGGTGGTCTGGAAGACTCTATTTATCTCCTGCTGATCGAATAAACAAACTGAACGACAGCCTGTCCGCTATTTCGTGGGACCAAATGTGCTAGCTCCAGAAAGTGTATTACTTGTAGATCCTTCGTGAAAGACTAACCTACAAAACTTTCTTTGTTGGTGCTAAACGTTGGTGACCTCTAATGGCGTGAGTGGGGCTGGAACTCTGTCTATCTTTCTTGCTGGCCAAATAACCGAACTGAGCGACAGCCTGTCTGCTTTTCGTGGGACCAAATGTGCTAGCTCCAGAAAGTGTATTACTTGTAGATCCTTCGTGAGGGACTAGCCTACAAAACTTTCTTTGTTGGTGCTAAACGTTGGTGACCTCTAATGGCGTGAGTGGGGCTGGAACTCTGTCTATAGATGGCTGCTCATACGTGCGAAGTTCTACATAATCCAGAAATAAGCCATGGGACGAAGTCACTTGAGGACAACTGATCCCAAGGCGTGCTTATCCGGCGCTAGAATAGGCTTTAAATCCGGTTTTGGCTGGTTGACTGTGGCTTGGCTGAGTGTCCCGTTGAGGCATACAGAGACTGGTGAAGTGAATTCTGCTATATATGCTGGGCTGATTTATGTGCTGGAAGCCGTACTGCTCTGACTGGTAATCCAATAGGCGAGTAGGAAACTACTACTGCATTAGATGATTTCAGATTTAGCGTTGGCTCGTGGCATTGCGTGAGCTTAACTCCCGTGAGAGGGAAATGGCGTTGACAAAGGGTTGTTGTTTCAGGTATGGCTGTGACACTCGTGGGGCTAGATATCCCCAGAATCCCTCTAGACCGAAGAGACGGTGACATTCTTCGTCTGACTGGAAACTAGACTAGCAATTCGGTATCCCCTGAAACTGAGACCGAAAAGAGACACCCTTTTACATCAAGCAAATAATAAATCACACTAACTTTATACAGAAAGTTTCGCTCCACTATGGGATTAAATTTATTGTAGTTATTGCTATGATAGTTTAGGGCTGTCTTTAACCATGTCTCCTGTTCCTTAAAAATATCAATTATCAACACGCGCCCGCATAGGCTTAATATCTATTGTACCTCCATGTACCTGTCAGTAACATGTTCTAACAGCAAAATCTACTCCTCTTCTCCAAAATAAACATACAGCTGAATGGTTATGTTATTCATCTTACAACATTAAGTGAATTTACATAAACAGATTACAGCATGTGACATTACAAAATAAGTCATATGTTCCTTTGGGGAAATATATTAATATTCCACAAAATGAGTACAAAGAGAATGCAATGTTCTTGCTATAATAATACAATTGTGGCTGAATCATAAGATATAATTATCTCTATGCCTGGTGACTGCTTTCCGGGAAAGTTATGGACTAGTGCCTAGCCACACAAGTAAGCATAAAATGATTCTCCCTTGCCACTAAAAATATCTATCAAAAAGGAATAAGTGACTATCTCCTATAATCCAGAGTTATTACCTGCATCTCACTATTCAGTTTTTAAGTGAACAATCCACACCTGACATTATCTTACAGAAATGACAGTTAATTTAGCCTATTCTTAACCCATGATAGGCGTCTGTGGACTGATTCTACGCCTAATATCTGTTATTGTAAGTTTAACATTTAACCCATGATAAACCGTAACAGTTTAAGCACCCTTACTAGGCCGTAGACAGCGCTACCTTATCACTGAACTAAATTACTAGGAGAAGTCCTCAGAAATGAATTCACTTTCCTAACAGATATATAAAAGCTAACATGAATATATCATATTATAATAAGATATGTCAACTTACCCCGAAAATGACTAGAACATAGGCAAACACATTCTAGTACTGTGTTAAAGTTTGCCTTATTTCATGATGGTCATCTACGGGCCAGGAATCTTCTACGAGTGTGTTTGACGTAGTAAAATTTCAAGTCTTATAGCTTACAAACCATTCTACCCAGGACTCAAAGGGTACTAGCCGCTCGTGATCAAACGTTTTAAAGCGACCAGAGAAATTCCCCTGTTCGGACCACAGAGGGTACCCGCCGCTAACGAACCGTTTGTTTCACAGAAACCGTCTTTGGGTCGGTCTAACACTTTAAGCGTAACAGACGTTCTTCTGATCAGGTCAGGTGTGCTGACGTAACATTATCGTTTGCTGGCCGCTGCAGGCTCGAACGTAAACAACCTCGGGTGGGGTTTGAGAAGGAGAAAACAATTGGGCCACACAGGTAGCAAAGCAAAGAGAAACAAAATGTGTAGGAAAACAGAACATTAAAGAGTAATAACATTGAGACGAGATGGAAAAATAAATTAAGTCACTGTCTACGTGACAACAGCTAAGGGCAAAACTTCGCATGGCCATCATGAAAAAGTTAGCTGGTACCACATGGGGTGCTGATGAGAATATCCTCAAAACGTTGTACACAGGCAGAGTCAGACCTGCTATGGAATACGGCATCACAGCTTGGTCGACGGCAGCAAAGTCAAATTTTGACAGAGTACACAGACTCCAACACCAAGCAGCACGTATTATAACAGGGGCCCTAAAGTCCACACAAATCAACCATATGGAAAACATTATAGGGCTACAGTCAATGGAGGATAGACGTGACAGCAGAGTCCTACAACAAGCTGAAAAATTTAAGAGACTCGAAGGACACCCCATGTTCCAAAGAATGAATAGGCTAGGAAGAGGCAGGCTCAAGCGAACTAACTTTGTCGCCCAAGCAAAAGAAAAAAATTAGCAAAAAAATACCATGCTAGCAAGCTCAGTTGCAAAGAAAATCCCAACAAGCTCAACTATCCCATTGTGGAAAATAAGATGCTTTCCTGAGCTAATATCTGATATTCCAGGCATTGAAAGTAATGGAACACAGGCAGAAACACAAAGAAAGTATATAGCAACAAAGTATATTGACCAAAAATTCCCAGCAAAGCTTTGGACACATGCATATACTGATAGTTCAGCAAAAAATGAAGTTGAAAATGGGGGTGCCCGCATCCTCATAAAATTAAAGAATAGAATCCACTCTATGGCAATTGCCACTGGCAAATACTGCAATAACTTCAGTGCTGAAGCTGAAGCCCTGAAACATGCAGCTGAAACTCTTATTGAATGCAAAGCACAGGCAGAAAAACAGACAGTAATCTTTACAGATGCCCTCTCAGTAATATCAGCGCTGAAGAGCCACCAAACTAAAGGATTGAAAGATCTGATAATCTCCCTTGAAAGACTGGCCAAATGCTTCAACAAGTGCACTATCCAGTGGATACCAGCCCATTGCAACATACCAGGAAATGAGGAAGCAGACAAACTTGCTAAGGAAGGAGGTGCCTTACAACAAAATGATATAGAGACAACTTACACAATGGCAAAGACTACTATAAAGGCTACATTCAAGTCCAAATGGGAAAGAGAGCACCTAGGCCATTTGAAAAATGATGCATATCATCAACTATCCAGGAAAGAACAGGTCATCATTTTTCGGCTACGCACTGGACACAACAGATTGAGATACCATTGTGACGTACGTCTAGTTTGACAAGTGAATTCTCCCTGATATGATGGATGATTTAAAGGGACTTTTAGCTTTTCATAACATTAGAACCCCTGAACATTTGTTGTAACTTTTCGTTTGCCAGAACTCATTCCACCGGGACTCATTTAGTAGGCGGCACGAGATCAAAGAGACGAACTGAGGGATTTTAGGGGAGACTATCGGCGTTATCAAAGACAGTAGTGGTCCCTGATACGAGACGCAGTTGCTTGCCGCTAATTTTCGCGTCTCGATGTCAATCGAAGAACCGAGCGAACGGGGGAAAGCGAAACGGGCAGCAGCGAGCGGATACGAAGACCAGGGGGCGGTTTCTTCTCTTGATTTGGCGGTCAGATCCCCAAAAGTTCGTGAGATCAAATAAGCTGTCAAGTTTATCATGTCCCACTCAACTTACATTCCATTTTAGCTAAATAGACCATGAAGAACTAGACACGTTATCACTCGCTGGCCAGACTTTTACAGAAGCACTAGCTTTATTGAAATCTGGTTATAGATTTTCCCCTGGATTTTATATATGTATTTGCAGTGTTTTCTATTCTGTGTAAAGCGGTAATATATATTGTGTAAAGTGATCAGTGGTCTAGTTCAGTCATTCTATTTCAATGGATTTTGTGTTAATTTAAATCTATTAAATTAAACCATCTCAATAGTTCCAGTGGTAAATATAATGATCTATCTATTATATTATTTCAAAAGATAATAGATGCTTAAATTAACTTTTAAAGTCGCGAAGGAATTTATAATTAATAAATTAAGTTAAGTCCTAGTTTTATAGATGTGGGTTTTTAACCACTAGAATTCGCGCAGTGTTTATTAAATACATAATTAAATACTCGAGTGTATTATAGGCTTAACGGGAAATTCATCGCGCTTTAGAAGGTTATTTGTTTTCGGTATATTACACGTCTTTTTTTTCTTTCACACAGAGTGATCGTACCTGCGATCCCAGCATTAAGAAAGCAATAAAGAAATCAATCTAAGCAAGGCAAAGCATAAACAGTGTGTAGAGTTCCCCTGACGCAGAACTTGTTGAGACTGTGTAAATTTTTAATCTTTGAGGCGATTCTATGTTTGGAATTCCGCTATCTAACTTATAGCAAAGAAAGCACACCCAAAGACAAATTTAACGCACCATCAAACAACTTAAGTCGTAACGGGAAGAAGAACACTGGCCCGAGCTTTGTTAGTTTACTGACACAGAGAGATAATTCATAATTTCCTGAACAGTGATGTGACTAGTTTTCTCACTGGACTTAAACCATACCTCACGGATAAAGTGTACCAGCACGCGTAAGAATTTTATTATCAGCGGCATAGTCAAATAGACCACACCATCCTCACCCCGGTATCAGAGACCGTGCCCTCCCATAGAAACTGTTATTAAGAAAAGAGACACAACTACAGATTCATTTTCCAGCGATTACGGGATCCTTTTATGTGCTGACTGCCTACCCGCTAATCTGGGGCTAGAACTTGAACAAACACTCATACATTTAGTTTGAGGTGTAACTGCTGTTGTGTTATTCTATGGAGTGCAAGATTTTTTCAAAAATCGGTAAGTGAGAGCAAGATGAGTGAAGGCCTTTGCTAGCGCGTGTATGAATGACAGGAAATTAATTCTTTTTGTGTGACCATTTTGTTAACTTGCTTACCTGGTAATATATATCTTTTCTGTATACCCTACATTGTTCCTGTAAGTGGGATAGTTGATAATTTGTTAACTCTGTTTAAAACCACCTCCTTTTCAATCGCTTAGTAAAGGGAAGAACAGCTGGGAAGAACAGGTTTTTTTCTATCACCTATACCTAATTTTGTAACACCTCTTTCAGAGTAATTAACTTCACTGTTAGGTTAACGTACCTATGTCCCTGACATTATCTATCTTTGGACTGGGTTTATCTTTGTCTAATAAGCGGGAAGGGCTTAGTCGATACCAATCTTCTTCACCCCTTCCAAACTTGTTATTTGCATTTGTGTACTTATGATAATTTATGTAATATCTGATATTTTTAGTGATTGATGTTTAAAGTGAATAAAATCACATAACTCATTTAGTTCTTTGTGTTGGATATACCCACAGCCCAACTTTTCCCCTTATTCGTTTAATATAGTTTGTATCAACGTCGCCTGTGTGTGTAAAAAAAACACCAAATCGGTGTGCGCGCAGATGCGGGTCTGGAAAACTGGCAACTAATTGGTTGACCAGGAGAGTGAAAGAGAAGATTGAGAGAAACGATTTGTCGTAAATAAGTCTGTCTTTACTCTCCTCCAGCTCGCTGTGAAGCAACTATTAAATCTCTACATTTTCTATCACTGAGCTTTCCATCATCATTTTTCACTCTAAACCGGACCACTATTTCTACGACTCTTTTCTCTCAAAATAAATTTACGACAATATTTGGCCGGCTCGCCGGGATAATTTTGAGATACATTTGATGCACACATAATTGTGGGCTGGTTCTGTGATCTTGAGCTACAATTGAGGCAATCGCATAGCCGGGATAAAGATATTTTGAGTCTGATTTAGTTTGGGTCTAACTAGGTAGAGTGTGAATGATTTGTCTTTGTGAATTAGGGAAATAAATAAATAATTACACCCCTAGACAAACGTTCTTTAAGTATTTGGGTTGTCCACACAGCATATTTACAGGTTGTTTTCTCTCCACAGCAGTAGAAAGTACAGATAAACAAATATATTTGCTATTATAATTATCCTCTGGCGGAGATAATTCAATTTCTTTCTTTATAAGAGTTGCTGGGATTGCGTGATTGTTTTACAGTCACAGAGGGTTTTTGAAGTTAAAAAGAGTTGAGCTTAGCTAAAGACGGATTGTTCTGATTTTGAAAAATTAAGTTAACAACGTCTCATCTCAATAATTGACTTTAGGGACGGAGTTTGTTGTCAGAGATTAAAAATTTAGGGAAATTTTTTTTTTCTTTTAAATTGTTTTAATATAAATTTTTCTCGACTGTTAGTAAAAGTAGATTCTTTTCCAGTGTAACTTACCATTTAGTGGCATAGTCGCTTGCGTTTAGAGCCTTAATTGCCAGATAATAGCAGCGATAAGTTTGCACAGTACAGGTAGGAGGTAACACAGGTAAATTTATACTTGTGTTTTTTTTTTCTCGTAGCGGTTCAGAGTTCCTCCCTTTCGCGTTGCTTCTTACCAGTTCTCTAGGCATACTTCATCTTATTCTTTAACAATGGCAGAGAGGATAAAGATGAGGTCCATCTTGAGGCTGGAAGCGAAAGAGGCAGGATTAGATGCAGAAGCTGCAAACGCGTTTATTAACCAGGAATTGGAAATATATGACGCGGAGCAACAGAGAGCCGAAGCTGAGAGGAAGTCGGAGCAACAGAGAGCAGAAGCTGAGAGGAAGGAAGAGAAAGAAAGAACAGAGAGGAGAGAAGCCCAGGAGAGGGCAGATAAGAAAGAAGCGGAAGAACGTCTTTTGGAACAGAAGAAAATTGAAGCAGAGATGGAAACTCGCAGAGAGAGAGAGAAAGAGACAAGGAAAGACAGCATCAACTGGCGCTTAAGGCTCTAGAGAGTCGGGGCGCCTCTACTTCGACTAACGGAGAGCCGTCTTCGCCCCAGTCTCAATCAATGGACCTCTCCAGTACTCAATCTGCCCAATTAACTGCTATGTCGTTTTCTTTAGAATCTTTTCCTAGCCCTAACGAAAAAATTGACAGCTACCTAGAAAAATTCGAGAGACTCGCGAATCTTTATGGGTTAGAGAGTACCCGCTGGGCGCTCAAACTTTCAACGTCACTGAAAGGCAAATGCTTATGACGTGTACACAAAGCTGGGACCGAATCAACATGATTACGACATGTTGAAAAAGGCCTTACTACAGCAGTTTGAGATGACTGCCCGAAAGTTTCTGCAGTTGTTCAGAAACAGCCGAAAAGAGAGCACGGAAACATTTCCCCAGTTCTCTTCACGTCTCACGGGTTATCTGACAAAGTGCATTGAATTATCTGACCTACCTCTTTCATATGAGGGACTCCTCGAACTTGTTCTCGTGGAGCAGATAAAATCCACTTTGTCGAATGAAACACGTAGATTTTTGGCGGAACAGGGGGCAGTCAGGCTTGAAGACATACTCAATAAAGCCGAACGCTATAGCAATGCAATGGCCGAACTTCCCAGCACTAAACGTAAACCCACCGATGAGCCATCTCGAAAACAGAATCTAGAGCAGGCATCCTATTCTTCCACTTCCTCTCAACATTATAACCAACGAGATAACAATACCGAGAAACCCCCCCAGGAAAAATCGAAATTCTACAAAACCCGATACCCCCCCAACACAAATTCTGATCAACCCAACAAGCCTACGTGGCAGCGTGGCCAGCAAGGTCAAGGAAAAGGGAAGACCCCTACACCAGGAACGTCTGATCAGGGCAAACAAACCGGTGCAAACCGCATTGGATGTTTGCATACAGCCTCGAAAGGTAGAGTCAATGTCAGTGATTCTCAACCTGAGGGGGACCGACCCTCAACTCGAGGAACTGTAATTTTGAACGGTACCTCTACTACTTGTCTTTTTGACACTGGATTAAGTTTTGACTGTATTGTCGCTAGGCACCTAGTCAAACCCGGTCAGGAGACAGAGGAAACCGTCAAACTTAGTGGAGTTTTCAGGAGTGATGCACCCAGGACGCTTCCTATCGCACTGGTAGAAATACACTCTGACTTTGTCAGAGGAGTTATTAAAGCGGCCATAATGGATGATCCGATCTACCCAGTTATCCTGGGATGTAGATATGTGTTCATTGGGAGACCTAAGGAGCCGATTGTGGCAGCGGTAACCACAAGAGGGCAAGCCAAGAAGGAGAGGGAGCCTGCGCCAAACTTGTTGCCGAATGAACTGAAGGAGGCGCAACAAAAGGACCCTACTCTGGCGCCCTGCTTTAAAAAACTGCCCATGGCTAAGGACCCCAGACACAACGGAGACATTTTTTCTAAGGATGGTGTATTGTATCGTAGAACGGGCAACCCGGACACGGGGAATAACCAGCTCCTAGTACCGACGCAGTACAGAAACCAGATCTTAGAAATGGGGCACTCTCTTCCCTTTAGCGGACATATGGGACAAAACGCCACTATTCAGCGAATAAAAAAACCACTATTGGTGGCCAGGAATGAACTCTGACATTGTCAGGTATGTGAAATCCTGCGCCCAGTGCCAACGGGTAGCACCCAAGCACTTGACACCCCCAGTACCTATGGGGCAAATGCCAATAGTAGGGACTCCATTTGAACGGGTTGCTGTCGACATTATTGGTCCTCTGGAAAAGACCAAAAGAAGGAACAGGTTCATCCTGACCTTAGTTGACACTTGCACTATGTGGGCCGAAGCCGTACCGCTACCATGCACTAATTCCAAGCATGTCGCAGAAGCCCTTGTGCAAATTTTTACACGGTTGGGATTCCCTCAACAAGTTTTGACGGACAATGGATCCCAATTCCGTAGCCTGTTAATGGAGGAGATCTTTAAGATCTTGAGGGCCAAACATATCCACACAAGTCCCTACCATCCGGCCGGAAATGGGCTCGTGGAACGTTTTAACGGTACCCTCACCATGATATTACGTAAGCTGGGTCAGGAGAAACCGGAAGACTGGGACCAATATATATCGGCTGCCTTATTCGCCTACCGAGAGGTACCCCAAGCGTCTACGGGTTTTGCGCCAGCTACACTTTTATTTGGCAGACCTATTAAGGGGCCACTAGAAGCCTTACTTCGGTCCCTGACAGACCAGAAGGCTGACGAGACAGTCGTCTCTGCAAGCAAGTATGTATCTGAGCTTAAGGAAAGGCTAAAGCTAGGATGGGATCTAGCTACTACCAACCTTAAGAAAGCCCGCGCTAAAATTACTAAAAGATACAACAAAGCTGCAAAAGAGAGAGAAGTACAACCAGGGGAGAAAGTCCTATTGCTACTTCCAACCGGAAGCAATAAACTTCGCTTCGGATGGCAAGGACCGTTTACCGTCCTTAAAAAGATCTCACGTACCAACTACAAGATCTCCATCAAAGGAAAGGAGAAGGTCTTCCACATAAATCTGCTAAAGAAATATTTGGAAAGACCGGTGCCATCCTCCGAGCATCTCCTGGCTGTCGCCATAGCAACGGAAGACGAGGAAGATGATAATGGTTGCATGGAGTATCCATTGCAACTCACAGAATCCTTTAAAAATGTCAAGTTCGGCGACAATCTCTCACCAGAACAACAAACAGAAACCAGGGCTCTACTAAAACAGTACAGTGCAGTCTTAACGGATGTACCTGGTCGAACAAATCTCATTGAATTTGATAGGAAATTAACAAACGAGACCCCTGTTCAAACCAGAGTTTTCCCCATCCCGTACGCTAAAGCTGATGCACTTCGCGGAGAAATAGACAAGCTGCGTCAGGCAGGAATTATCAGTGAGTCTACATCTCCTTACAGCTCGAGCGTAGTGCTGTTGCAGAAGCCCAATAAGGAAGTTCGGCTGTGCATTGATTACAGGTTGCTAAACGCTGTAACGGAATTCCAGCCCGAACCTCTCCAAACTGTTTCTGAGTTGTTCACCAAGCTCAGCAAAGCAAAGATCTTCTCCAAGATTGACCTCAGTAAAGGTTATTATCAAATACCAGTCAAGGAGGAAATTAAACCTTTGTTAGCTTTCAGCACTAGTGAAGGACATTACACATTTAACGTGATGCCGTTCGGTTTGCATAACGCACCAGGAGTGTTCACCAGGATGATGAGGAAGCTTCTACAACCTTTGCAAAGTCCCCATATCCATAATTTCATGGATGACATCTTAATTGCATCGGAAACCTATGAAGAACATATTGCTACGGTTGCTATGCTCCTCAGGAGACTACAGGAAACGGGTCTTACAGCCAGACCTAGCAAATGTCTCATCGGGTTTGAACAGTTAGACTTCCTGGGGCACACTATTTCTCACGGATGCAGTTGGCCTATTAAGAAGAACGTGGAGAAAATAGTGGCAGCAAAAAGACCCCGAACGAAGAAAGACGTACGTTCCTTCATATCGCTATGTGCATACTATCAGAAGTACATCCAGAACTTCAACGGACTGACGGCACCGCTGACTGACCTCACAAAGAAAGGTTGTCCTGATAAGGTCATATGGGATCAAAAGTGCGAACACGCGTACAGCACTTTGAAAGGACAGTTGTCTGCATACCCCATCTTGAGGTTGCCTGACCTCAAGAAACCTTTTGTACTGAGAGTCGACGCGTCAGGTCAGGGCATCGGGTCAACACTGCTTCAAGCCGATGACAGTGATCTGAACATGCTATTTCCAGTTGCCTATGGCAGTCGGAAATTAAATAAAGCGGAACGGAACTACAGCGTAGTTGAAAGGGAATGTCTTGCTCTGATTGACGGTATCAGACGCCATCATGAGTTTCTTTATGGTACATCTTTCACGGTGCAAACAGACCACGCTCCGTTAGCATTTCTTGGTGCCAATAAAGAATTTAACGCAAGGATCATGCGTTGGGCGCTTCTTTTAAGCGTTTATTCTTTCAAAGTGGAATATATTCCGGGAAGACAGAATGTCGGGGCTGATTTCCTGAGTAGAAACTGGTCTACAGAGGAAGAAGAGCAAACTGAAGATACCACTCATCCTAAAATCACCAATCAGGTCACCTCCATTGTCAAAAAATGAAACATGAAAAATGGTTTCATGTCTAAAAGTGGGGAAGATTGTGACGTACGTCTAGTTTGACAAGTGAATTCTCCCTGATATGATGGATGATTTAAAGGGACTTTTAGCTTTTCATAACATTAGAACCCCTGAACATTTGTTGTAACTTTTCGTTTGCCAGAACTCATTCCACCGGGACTCATTTAGTAGGCGGCACGAGATCAAAGAGACGAACTGAGGGATTTTAGGAAAGACTATCGGCGTTATCAAAGACAGTAGTGGTCCCTGATACGAGACGCAGTTGCTTGCCGCTAATTTTCGCGTCTCGATGTCAATCGAAGAACCGAGCGAACGGGGGAAAGCGAAACGGGCAGCAGCGAACGGATACGAAGACCAGGGGGCGGTTTCTTCTCTTGATTTGGCGGTCAGATCCCCAAAAGTTCGTGAGATCAAATAAGCTGTCAAGTTTATCATGTCCCACTCAACTTACATTCCATTTTAGCTAAATAGACCATGAAGAACTAGACACGTTATCACTCGCTGGCCAGACTTTTACAGAAGCACTAGCTTTATTGAAATCTGGTTATAGATTTTCCCCTGGATTTTATATATGTATTTGCAGTGTTTTCTATTCTGTGCAGAGCGGTAATATATATTGTGTAAAGTGATCAGTGGTCTAGTTCAGTCATTCTATTTCAATGGATTTTGTGTTAATTTAAATCTATTAAATTAAACCATCTCAATAGTTCCAGTGGTAAATATAATGATCTATCTATTATATTATTTCAAAAGATAATAGATGCTTAAATTAACTTTTAAAGTCGCGAAGGAATTTATAATTAATAAATTAAGTTAAGTCCTAGTTTTATAGATGTGGGTTTTTAACCACTAGAATTCGCGCAGTGTTTATTAAATACATAATTAAATACTCGAGTGTATTATAGGCTTAACGGGAAATTCATCGCGCTTTAGAAGGTTATTTGTTTTCGGTATATTACATGTCTTTTTTTTCTTTCACACAGAGTGATCGTACCTGCGATCCCAGCATTAAGAAAGCAATAAAGAAATCAATCTAAGCAAGGCAAAGCATAAACAGTGTGTAGAGTTCCCCTGACGCAGAACTTGTTGAGACTGTGTAAATTTTTAATCTTTGAGGCGATTCTATGTTTGGAATTCCGCTATCTAACTTATAGCAAAGAAAGCACACCCAAAGACAAATTTAACGCACCATCAAACAACTTAAGTCGTAACGGGAAGAAGAACACTGGCCCGAGCTTTGTTAGTTTACTGACACAGAGAGATAATTCATAATTTCCTGAACAGTGATGTGACTAGTTTTCTCACTGGACTTAAACCATACCTCACGGATAAAGTGTACCAGCACGCGTAAGAATTTTATTATCAGCGGCATAGTCAAATAGACCACACCACCCTCACCCCGGTATCAGAGACCGTGCCCTCCCATAGAAACTGTTATTAAGAAAAGAGACACAACTACAGATTCATTTTCCAGCGATTACGGGATCCTTTTATGTGCTGACTGCCTACCCGCTAATCTGGGGCTAGAACTTGAACAAACACTCATACATTTAGTTTGAGTTGTAACTGCTGTTGTGTTATTCTATGGAGTGCAAGATTTTTTCAAAAATCGGTAAGTGAGAGCAAGATGAGTGAAGGCCTTTGCTAGCGCGTGTATGAATGACAGGAAATTAATTCTTTTTGTGTGACCATTTTGTTAACTTGCTTACCTGGTAATATATATCTTTTCTGTATACCCTACATTGTTCCTGTAAGTGGGATAGTTGATAATTTGTTAACTCTGTTTAAAACCACCTCCTTTCCATTTGCTTAGTAAAGGGAAGAACAGCTGGGAAGAACAGGTTTTTTTCTATCACCTATACCTAATTTTGTAACACCTCTTTCAGAGTAATTAACTTCACTGTTAGGTTAACGTACCTATGTCCCTGATATTATCTATCTTTGGACTGGGTTTATCTTTGTCTAATAAGCGGGAAGGGCTTAGTCGATACCAATCTTCTTCACCCCTTCCAAACTTGTTATTTGCATTTGTGTACTTATGATAATTTATGTAATATCTGATATTTTTAGTGATTGATGTTTAAAGTGAATAAAATCACATAACTCATTTAGTTCTTTGTGTTGGATATACCCAAAGCCCAACTTTTCCCCTTATTCGTTTAATATAGTTTGTATCAACGTCGCCTGTGTGTGTGAAAAAAACACCAAATCGGTGTGCGCGCAGATGCGGGTCTGGAAAACTGGCAACTAATTGGTTGACCAGGAGAGTGAAAGAGAAGATTGAGAGAAACGATTTGTCGTAAATAAGTCTGTCTTTACTCTCCTCCAGCTCGCTGTGAAGCAACTATTAAATCTCTACATTTTCTATCACTGAGCTTTCCATCAACATTTTTCACTCTAAACCGGACCACTATTTCTACGACTCTTTTCTCTCAAAATAAATTTACGACAACCATCTATACCACAAATACAAAATTGGTGCAACAGATCTCTGCACCTGCGGTACCAGCCCGATGACAGTCGAACACTTGCTGCAATACTGCCCAACCTACAGAAATGAACGGAAGGCGAACGAGGAAGAAGAAGAAGAATCAGTTTGTAAATATGGAATCTTGCTTCATAAAATATGCTTTTGAGTAAGTTGAGCTTGCTAGCTGTATATGCGAATCAGCTTGTAAATATGGAATCGTGATTCTCAAAATGCGCTCTTGTGAGTGAGTTGAACTTGATTTTTGAATATTTAATCAACTTGTGAATATTTGACAAACGGTGAATAAAAATGCTGCTTCCACCGTCTTAATCGTGGTCGAGAAAGCTTCCCTTTTTACTTATGAAGTGAACGGTGTCCTAAATGGCGAATTCTGCTATCCAGACGTACAATGAGCTAGCTTCTTTCTGGTTAGTCGTCAAACACGTAAGGTGTAGAATCAGATTCTGTTGGACTGAAGACACACAAACGTCTTCGTAAATTTTCACACTTAATATCAATGGTTGACTTTCTTTTATACTACTCCTAACAAATGATGATTTCAATTTTCTAGTAATTATGTATGACATGAGCTGCACCTGATAAGTGTTAAATATACTGCGCATGGGAGTGTGTGCACATGCAAATCTGTACGGATGATCCAACAATGTAGATGAAGTTGAAGTATGAACTATCAATTACCTCCTATCATCTTAGAGGAAAATCTTCTGATTTAATTAATGGTTTATGAGAAGGATTAATTGAAAACCTGTCTACCGCACATTTAGCTATGATGCTAAGTGCAAAAGTGATCTTAACTAAAGACTAAAAAACATATTAATAGTTTTTAAAAGATTCACTAACCTCCTTTTCCCTTCGCAAATTCCTTAAGAACAATATAAACTCCACATATATGAATTAAATATCCACACAGGAATGAACAAGTTTACTCAGGCTAAGCTCTGGGAAAATCTTCTGCCTCACAAATGTTGGAAACTTCGTACTGATCTCCAGGGAACATTACGCTACATTATATTTCTAAAACGTCCCAGGTGGGTCCATTGGGCCGGTGACGTATAACTCCGCCCATAAACCAATTGCCAAGAGCCCATCTGGTCGCCCAGGCCTTGGATCTCTCTTGGTCCATGTCAGGGCGTGTCACTGGCTAAAGTGGGATGGGCTATTCACCACAAACTTTCAATGCAGTGGTGCATGACAAACAGGAGTTTGATGATTGGCCGGCAAATGCACAAAATCACCAGCCTTCTGTCTAACTGTCACAAAGCTTTCTGTCTGTTTATCGCTTTGCGTGCCAATTTTGTTTCATTATCTTGCCTACGGCTTCCTTTCTCCTTGTTTCATATCTAAGATTCCTATCCTTCTACCGTCGGCTACCATCTGGAAACAAAGATTATCCGTGTCACGGGTCTTTGATGTCCCACGCCCAGAGTCCATTTTTTGCGTGCGTCCATTGTTCCCCCAATGTGGTGACATGTCGTCTGTGTGAACAGCGGACTAGCCATGAAAAAGGGTAAAATCTATTGTCCAGCCGGCTCCTTAAAAAATAATCAATATCCCAAGCTGGTATGTCTGGCAATATTTAGACGGCGGGAAAAGAAATCAAAGAAGTTGTACCATGCCCATGTGTGTTTCACCAGATTTCTCACAAGGCAATCTGGGGTCGGCACGATAACGTCAATTGTCAGAATAAATCAAAGGCGTGTTAAAGTTCAGTGGTGATTAAAAGATTAACTTTAGCAGCGATGAAAGAGCAAAATGTGGTTGAAAATGCAACGAAGGAAAATGCTGGAAAAGAGAGCGATAAGACTTGGCGCTAGTTTATCACAGACTTGGCTCTTCAGTTAGTGGAGACAAACGCAGCTAAAAAGGGAGCTAGTCAACCCACCACATAAAACCTGGACCTAGTGTGGTGAAATCGTTAACACCCCACTCCCCTACGTTAGTCTCTGCTATGTTACAACCTTTACCTTTTATTGTCGTTATAATCATCATTGATCATTTTCTTGTGCTTTTTACGGAGCATGGAGCCACCACTGCAGTTGGTCCACCTTACAGGAAGCCTGCACAGGCATCCATATGCTCGTGCAGCAGTGGTTTCTATGACAATTTGTTTTGCATGATCAAGCAGCCAGCCCCATCCACAACCTCACACTAGTCGTCTTGTATGACATGCATTAAGGCGCAGCGGCCATATCCTTCATTTGCCTCTTCAGAGACCGCCGGGAATTATACGAAAATCGGTCACTTGTATTTCTAAGGTGAATTTGTAAGAACGTATCAAACAGATATCTGCTGCGAGAGGTGAAGGTCGAAAATATCCTCAAAGAGCTGACTCTGTTAAATACAGAGGTAAAAGGTCAAGGTAGTCCCGTAGGGGAGTGAAGTGCTAGAGACTTCGCTTTACTAGTATGCCGGCGTTCTGAACCCATGATGCTTTCCGGTGCGTATACCATTTGGGAGGATCCCGTTACACGCCATTGAGACATATTGGGAATATGGTGTTAGGCGCATATTTTCTTGACCATCGGCACACAAGGGGTGATGTGGTCAGCATTATACCATTTGAACGTAAGTTATATTAGGTTCTGTCACAGCATTCAAGGCAGCGGACATTAATAACAGTTGGAAACAAGTTATCAGAGGTTATGTATGCGTGAATCATTACGAAGAAGAATCTCTGCTGAGAATCTTGAGGAGTAATTAAACGCAGACATTGTAGTCCTAGGTATTTCAATACCTTGTGTGATCTTATGGGAGGAGATCGGAACACTGATGGAGTTGTCCGTGGGCAATGAAGAAAGTCCGTAAAACCAAACCAAACCAGTTTCAACACAGCGGGAGATGAATCCCGATAGCCTACCATTTCGATGAAGAAAGCAGACGTACATTTACCGATGTAACATCTGGGGCACAAGGTTCAGCATCGAGAGATGGCGTGACCAGTTTCCTTCCTCGCTTCCTTGTCCTTCTCTAACTTAAGAGCAGAGTTAGGTACCCATTTACAGCTTGGTAGACTGGAGCATGACGCCACCGAGTTTCGGACCCGACATCTTCGCTGCGAGAAGCCAGTGCTCTAACTATTCTGCCAATCTGACGCACTTAACACAGATGTAGCAATGGCGTACTAAGGGCGGTGCGAGGGGGGCCCGGTCCGCCCTGAGTGGCAGCCAGGAAGTGGTGCAATTGAACCTTTTATGATAGTGCTTACTGTTAAATATATACTTGCAATTGCGTTTCATTATGGGAAGGGGTGTCAAAAGTTAGATCCGCCCTGGGTACCAAATACTTTATGTTCGCCTTTGGATGTAGATAAAGTTTATGATAGTTCATATTTGTCACCAATGGAATTTACACTTTTTTTTTTAAACTATTTAAAATCCAAATCGTGCGATCTTTTTGCTATACATTTAACACGAATTTCATTTTTTCCCCTTGCACTGCGTATTTCTTATCAGGATCTGTCAGCACTGTTATCTTTGTGAGCATGAAGTAGCTATGACGTGACCAGGCACTGTCTACTGCGTTGAAACATTCCTTAAGTCAGTGGTTCTCAACGAGGTGATATGTGCCCCCTCCCCCCAGGGGGTCATGCCATATTTCTATGGGGCCACAGTAAAGTATCTTTTTAAAAGCTAACAGCGACTTTAAGGGGGGAGGGCTAGAGAGGGTAATGAGGCTCAGAAGGGGGCCATGAGAAAAAAAAGATTGAGAACCCCTGACTTAAGTGATCATAAAGGACATTGAAACCTACAGTGTAGAGCAACAGTCGACAACCCAGAAGCTGTGGGGATCTATTTTAAAACCAATGAGGAAAATGAGCTTGTTAAGTCTGTAAAGTCATCAGATTAGGATGGTTATATACTGGTAGTGGAAACACTGAAATCAATTTCTCCTTTTTCATATCTTGGAAAGCTTTTGAAAATTGTCTTGAAATTCCTTTTCTTTTCTTTCTTTTTGCTTTACGCGCATTTTTTTTTTTTTAACAATTCCAGTCTCAATAATGTCAGGGAAAAGAAGCTTTTCCCAGTTAAAATTGACAAAACATTATCATGGGTCAAAAATGTTCAAAGACAGATTCAACAGCCTTGCAATATTATCCACAGAAATTTATAAAAAGCAAACAATCTAACAAACAAAATCCTAGCTTCGACAGCATTTTGAAAGAATTTGTAGAAGAGACAGCAAGAATATTTCTTTATAAGTTTGTTTTGTTGAACGCGCTTATTGTCAAAATATAGCCTAGCTAATAAGCATAGATGTTGTTCATTTTTAAATCAGTTTCATAGTATATTTTCCTGATACTTAATCTGAGATAATAAAAAATCCAGAGGCCCCTCGGTGGTCCATTTCGGGCCTTACAAACTGTTTTGTGCAGGATATGCTTTTACCCTGACAGGTGTCAGGGCTATCACTTTTATGTCAAATTCGACCAAATGAGTGAGCCTCGGCTTATCTGTGAGCACGCCTCGAAAATCACTTAATATTTACCTCACTTGTTGGTTCTGTACCTCTGTCACGGGATTGCCTCCTCTTGCTTTGCAGTTGTGGTCCACTAATGGTCACCACGCGAGCGTATCTAAAAGTAGGTCATCCGAGGTATCTATCTTCGCGCAAGATTACTCTTGGCAAAGATGTAGGTAGAAGAGGAATTACTTTTCTACCTTTAGGGGAGCCTTCACAAGACAATTCCCAGAAGTCAAGAACAAAGCGCTGCTTAAGGGCTGAACAATTTTTTTAACTTAGTATCTGGTCCGTCGTCTTTTGTGAAGGGGTTATGCTATGATTCTGGCCCGTCAAGCCCCCAGTTGGAGTAATCCAACGAATGCCCTCTTCTAAGTAATGGCTCTATATATATATATATATATATATATATATATATATATATATATATATATATATATATATATATATATATATATATATATATTTATCCAGAAAAATTGGCTCATACGTTTGGTTTCGTACAAATAAACTGAATCAACTATTATTGTCTAGTTTAAAAAAAAACAGACAACAAATTTAATAATCAGTTAGTTCATCAAGTTAAAATAAGGATTAAAGGGGGTGAAAGTTATATTAAATGTTTCCTCATTGAGGTTTTGGTAGGATGTTAATAATAGTGTCCGTATTTTGTGCTGTAGCCTGTTACACACAACTTAGCTCCATATGAGTCCTGCAGCTGTGGTTTCCGTCACGTCTTTTTGGTGATGAGTACACTTCTCCACATAATTCGTCCACTGTAGGCGGTTGGTGGTGATACTCTTCTCTCACACTAGTGGCGTAGGAACATCAGTAATTAAGTCTGATGTCTTGTAACCACGAACTGTGACATATTAGAAATAAACAAATGCCTCAGTACATTTGTTCTCCGCAAACTAACAGGCCCATTTTCATGCGTTCCACCCACGAATGTTAACCCCTCAGAAGAATTAAATTCCCCAGCACACAATGTAACTCAAGGAATAGGATGAAAATTCACCAATATCCTTCTGGGTGTCAACTAGGAAATTGCGTCTGGAGTGCATGAATAATGATTTGCCTGAATTAGAATTAAAAAGGTATATAAATCTCACAAAATCATTCTATACACTTTAGGCACATGTGATGTAATCATCACTCATTAATCGTCGCTACTCCCGTCGGGGTCTAGGTCATCTCTGCTGTCGGGTTTCCCCGCACGACTAGTCAGAAACAATCACCAGCTCTTGCAGTAGTGGTTCATGAATATACTATTTTCATATGTTGAGGTTGCCAGCCTCATATATAACCACTTTGCAAGAAACCTGTAGAATTTACATAAGTAAATCATTTGTTTACACTTACCCCAAAATTTTGGGAATACAGACGTCTCCTGGCACAGATTTAGAATGGACCCACAGCCCTGCAGTTAGATGCTGTTCGAATCACTTAAGGTCTGGAAATATGAGTTAATTCCTCTGACGGCTGGTGTTCTGCGAATTTCTGGCATATGAAAACTGTTTGTATAAAACCTCTTATGACTTCTTGTGATAAAATTCCCAAGTTTCCAGTCTTGTATTAAAATGCGGGATTACTGGTAAATTCCAAAGTTGCCCAATACTCGATCTGGTACTTATAATTGTGGAATGATAAGTCCTATTCTCTTTCCTCTGGCTTGTAGGAGGTGTTTGGTTGCAGCTGCGATGCAGTCTGTCTGTGTTGTGACTTCGAGTTTATTAGATAATTTCTCACAATCCTTAGTTTCAAATCTCAGCTGTGTTTCCCCCGAAAGTTCCAATCAAATCGTAGTAGATTCTAGTGAACCAATCCAATCTATCTAGCACTGTTTAGATGGGGAAATTTATCATTACTCATCCCACGCGTATTTGAAAATATTAAATTTATTATACACGCGTGGCCTCTTACACAGTGATGTCATATCGTTACCTAAGACTTCCGGCACACCTCTGTTTATCAGAATAATCTGCGTGCCTACGCCAGGCAGATGTCTGGACAGCCCGTATGGTCTTCTTTCCTCTGATCACAAACCGGCTTGTGTCAACACGATCAGCCGCTTCCCAATGGGGGTCAAATGTTTGACGGCCACGTTTCTACATGTGTTCAGACAGATTAGGCGATAAAATATTATCGTTGGCCGGGTCACCAAACCTGGCGAATCGTAACAACAGTTTGGGAGTGGAGTGTGAAAAAATAAGATACGCATTACTCCCAAAGCAAATACTGCCATAGGGGATTGACGTGTTAGAGACTTCACCATGCTATGTCCAGCATAGAGCAAAATAGTAGAAATAACGAATGAAAAGGCATGATTTATGCCAAATAAAAGCGATGAGTGAGAAAAATGAAGAAGAAAAAAAGGATACTGCCGGAGGGTTGAAGGTGTGAGAGATCACACAAAAGGTCACGTACAGACGTGTCGTCACATACCTCCTCACCAAAGATATTTCATTAAATATTTAAGTTTGGACGTGAACTTTTGTGAAGTGTGTGCCTTCCTCTCCTAATGTCCTGAATGCGAGTTCTCTTCTCCTCATTATCTCGCTGCTGAGTGTTTAAACTTCTCGCTTGGCAATGTGAACTGTTTAATACATACTGACGAACGTCTTTCCATCGGTTGGGCCAAAAGTAAACCTCTTTAATATTACGCATACTGGCACCCACGGGAAGATGTTCCCCCGATGAAGGTTTATGAGCTGCTTTCATAACGGAGAGTCTTAAAGGGAGGGGCACTAAGAGTTGCTTCCCTTGCCTAGTCCCAGCTGAAGCATGGGTTCTTTCTATCCGACTCTGTTCAGAGTATGGCGCAAGGGTAATATCATCCTTCTGCTCTTGGCGTAACTCTGTTTTACTACACATACATGTTGAGTTGAGGTACGAGGTATCCCAGAGTGAATGTTGGATACTCTGCTCAAACTTTTTCTGTGCAGTTTCATCCTTCTGGTTGTCCGGGTGATGGTGAACTGAGCAATCTCTCACGAACTGTCGAATTTCCTTTCGCATTCCTGGCCAGAAGTGATTCTGAGATACATTTTCCTCCAGGGCATATGAACAGGTAATGGGATGGGGCAGGGTGGAATGCATTTTCTGCATCAGGCGGGTGCGAAATGGGAGTGGGACAACTAACTGTCTCTTATTCCCCACCCGTCTATAAACCAAATCTTCCTCCCTGTAAAATGCTCCCTGGGGAGTATGGGAGTAATTTCCTTACAACTTAGAAAAGCAAGGCTTCAGGGTTCCATCGGCCCTTTGTGCCTGCTTCAGCTCTGAAATATTCAGGCTGTTTAGAGATAAGAGCTCAGGGGCCGCTTGGGTGTTTCCTGTGTTCTCTCTCTCTCTCTTGTGTTGACTTGGAGTCACGTGCGGGATCTCCAAGAAACACATATTTCCTCCCTAAGATGAGAGGGTAGACAAGATCGTCTACTACTGCAGCATTTATTTCCCCCCGTACATATCGGGTTGAAACTTCAATTTCTGCAACTGGAAGAGTCATAGGCTTTATGCTCTTCCGGGGCCCCTGTATTTCTACAGTTTCACCAGTGTATTGGTGGGCCTTCAC
The DNA here is from genome assembly GCA_024509875.1 of Oreohelix idahoensis. Lineage (NCBI taxonomy): Eukaryota > Metazoa > Mollusca > Gastropoda > Stylommatophora > Oreohelicidae > Oreohelix > Oreohelix idahoensis. The sequence goes on from JAMPIV010009049.1 coordinate 97,508, forward strand.
CAAAGATGGGGAAACTAAAGCGGAATATTCAAGACCCGAATCATACAAGCACCGTATGGTTTGGTTACCCACGGTTACTTGCTCAGTAATAGAAGGGTGGCTGGAATTTTGTTCATATGCCTGGACGTCATGTTTCCCTATCGGCCCCCTGATCAGACATGCGACAGTATAAGGGCCTGCCTAAGGCCTCTTACAGTCCGATGTGAAGTGCGTGTCAGATTTGCACGCCTTGCACCATCGCCTTCCAGTTCCTTGGGCTGAATTGCTGTTTCTGCCTATGGTGATCCTGTGGTTGTTGTTGCTGTTGTGTCGTGTTGTGTGAGGTTGTGGTCGTACTCTTGGAGTCAGTGAAGGGGCGCTCCTCTCGTTTGGGGTGATTATCGTGTTGGCGCCTTTTAGTCGGGTTCACTTCCGACTGGGTGCTCTGGTACCGATCAGCAAAAATTACCACCTGATCAAGAGTTTCGGCCCCATGCTAAGGCAGGACCCGTCTCATGTCTGGGGTGAGCGAGTCCTTAAACTGCTCCACGATAATTATTTCTTGTAATCCCTCGTACGATTCGTCGAAGGCGGCTTAGTGATCCCCACTTCTCCAAGTACATTGTCAGACGTGTAGCAAACTGCTTGTACGATACGTCTTTTTGCCTCTTGGCTTCCCGGAATTTGCACTGAAACAATAAGATACGCATTACTCCAATGGCAAATACTGCCTTAGGGGATTGGCGTGTTAGAGACTTCACCATGCTGTGTCCAGCATAGAGCAAAATAGTAGAAATAACGAATGAAAAGGCATGATTTATGCCAAATAAAAGCGATGAGTGAGAAAAATGAAGAAAAAGAAAGGATGCTGCCGGAGGGTTGTAGGTGTGAGAGATCGCACAAAAGGACACGTACAGACGTGTCGTCACAACCTCTGATAGCTGAGGGCAACTTTTCACGTCCTCATGGGTTTCTTAGGGTCGGAGTGGATATTCTACTTCAGTATGTGTTTCAAAATCTACTTCCGACACGAGAGCTAGAGTCATCAGGTGCACAGGTTCCGCCACAGGTCGTTCATTTATTGTTTCTGAAGATTTATGTGGTATATTTTCTCCTTTCCCTGCAATGCTGGGCTATGTGTAGTAGAGGCTCCATGCTTCACAGGGAGCAATAAGGAAAATGATGATGATGATGATGACGATGATGATGATGGTGACGATGATGATGATGGTGACGATGATGATGATGAATAGCACTGTCAGCGTACTCACGCAAAGTTCCGCACTGTCTGAGAATTGTATGGCTTCCAAAGCGTTGGACAAGATGACCCAGAACCCACATGAAATGAACATGACAGAACTTTAATAAAAGACTATACTAATACAAGAGCAAACACCAATAGTCAGACTCTACATTTTGCCTTGTTGTTCGTACATTTTAGATCCCTATGGAGCATAGAGCACCAAATATTTCATGTCGATACTTCTCATGCTGCGTAATATGGTCTAGCTTTTTATATTTCTTCTCAGATGTATCTACAGCTCTCTTTCCCGTTGTATTTTTATGCACCCCTCTGTTTATTTTATCCTAGTGAAAATAATTGTTTATAGCCCGCAGTGACAGTAGACTTTCATAAATGGACTGGCGTAGAATAGAAAGATTGAAATGGTATGATAAGGTCACGGAAATGGGACTGATGACAAGAACCAGATAAGTGCCAGTGGAAAAAGAGATGATAAGAAGACCCTGGCGATGGATAGGACTATTTAAGACAGACCATGACCTAGCAGCAGAACTATTAGAACCACTATTTGCACAAGTCTGGAAAACAGGGACAACACCATCAGAGTGGAACAAAGGAATAATTGTCAAATTGCCCAAGAAGGGAGATCTTGCAGACTGCAATAATTGGAGAGGAATCACTCTTCTCTCATTTCCCAGCAAAATACTAGGCAAGATAATTATACAGAGAATTTCAAAAGCAGTAGACCACAAACTGAGGAAAGAACAAGCAGGATTTAGAAAGAACAGACGATGTGTAGATCATATATTCAATCTCAGGAACATTATAGAGCAGTGCTCAGAATGGCAAAGACAGCTGTACATTAATTTCGTTGATTTTGAAAAGGCTTTTGACAGCATACATAGAGAAAGTTTATGGGAAATACTGAAGGCTTATGGAATTCCAAGCTGCATAGTGTCAATCATAAAAAGTCTCTATGCCAACTTTGCGTGTAGTGTTGGGCAGAGCAACCTAACCTTTGAGGTGAAGACAGGAGTACGACAGGGATGCCCCTTATCAACCACTCTATTTTAAACAGTCATAGACTGGGTGATGCGCCAGACAACAGAGGGTAGTCCGAGAGGAATAAAATGGACTACATTTTCTACATTGGAAGATCTGGAATATGCAGATGACATTGCACTACTAGCTTATTCACATCAACACATCCAGGAAAAAACGGATAGACTTAATAAGTTTAGCCAGCAGGTGGGCTTGAAAATCAATTTAAAGAAGTCAGAGGTCATGACGCTCAATGTGAGCAACCCTGAGCCCATATCAGTAAGAAATCAGCAACTGGTACAGACAGACACCTTTACATACCTAGGATGCATAGTAACACCAGACGGCGGGGCAGGCAAAGACATCAACATCAGAATGAATAAGGCAAGAACAGCCTTTTTAGCCTAAACAACATCTGGAAGTCCTCTCAATACAGCACAAGCACAAATTAAGATTATATCAGAGCTGTGTGCTTTCTGTGCTTCTCTATGGTGCGGAATGCTGGAGAGTTACAGAGAAGGAAATGTCGAAATTGTCCTCTTTTCACACAACATGCCTAAGAAAAATTCACCAAATCTTTTGGCCGAATACCATCACCAACCAAGATCTGCTTACTCGGAGCAAGCAAGAGGACATGCACACCATCATAGATGGCAGACGCTGGAGCTGGGTTGGCCATGTCCTCAGAAGAGACCCCGGTGCCATCACAAGAACAGCTGTGCTTTAGACCCCTGAAGGAAAACGAAAGAGAGGCCGACCAAAAACAACCTGGCGGAGGACTGTGGAGGCTGAGATGCAAAGAATGAACCCGAGTTGGGGCACTGTACGAAGGATGGCCACCGACCGAGTAAAGTGGAATCAATTTGTTGTTGCCCTACAGGACGCCACTAGGCGTGATGGCCACTGACTGCTTTGACGGTCGGCGGCTAAGGATCAAAGAAGAAGACTGGTACTACAATTGCTGCACTGGTACTGTTGAATGGTATGTTCTTTCAGTATTGTTATTTTACATGTAGACTGTAAAGAGAAATCAAGAAATCAAAGATCCTGTGCTGGGACTTACCAACTGTCGCCACTACTCAAGCATCCGAATATCAGCGCATAAACTAAGGGACAAGTGATAAATAATATATTCTTGCCAACGCTGTGCTATAAGTGCCAAACATTGTCCTAACCAGAATGTAGGCAGGAAAAAATCACATCGTGCGAAATGAGATGCTTGTAAGGAGCCATTACTTTTACTAGGAAAGGCAGATTGAAAAATTATGATATCAGAAAAATTATAGGAATTACATCCTGCCTCAAGAACGCAGACAGGCAGAAAATAAAGTGGTTTGGCCATCTCATAAGAATGGAACACGGTAGAATATCACTACTTGCCTACAACCGTAGAAGATCTTGTCTTAAGGCTCGAGAAAGTCATAAAGGCTGATGAACTGATGACAATACAGAAATCATGCAACAACCCCGGGCTCACAACAGGAAGTGCAACACACTTAACTTCACTGCTAAGGCAGTTTAACAGAGCAGCACCAATCAGTGTTCTCGTCTGGTTTACTGGGCGCAACAAACAGGATCTCTGCGAACTACAACCATGTCATACACAGATCTCATCCAGCAAACACTAGGACAACAACAAACTCTAATACCAGATCAAACTGAAGCACTGCAGCACGACACCAAGACAATTCTTTTTTTTTTTTAATCATTAACCCAAACAGCTGTTCAAGAACCACATTTGGCAAATTAATTTCGTAAAGTCCTTTTTTTTTTAGTCGTCACGCGCAAAAGAGTTTGGATTTAAACACAAACATTTTTTAGGTCTCTTCTGCTTCTACATCCCAACAGAGATAAGAAGATTTAAATGTTTATCTACAATACACCTGAAGTTTAAAAAAAGTGTTCAAAAGTACGATGAAATGTAAAAGGTACAATTGTTTAAGGGAGTAAACTGTCACTGTTTAATACCAAATCAAATTAAGCAAAGTAGGTACATGCATAGCTTAACGGACAATCTGCTAACCTCCCAGGCTAACTTATGTACAACTTGCGCATAACCTATTTCCAGATGAATAGTTTTATACGAGCGAGTATCCCCCCCCCTCCCCCCCCCCCCCCCCCCCCCCCAAAAAAAACAATAAAATAAAAATAAAATGAAGAGAAATAATTACGTTGAGATCTTTCTGCTGCATGTCTCGATGTCGGCATCCATTCTCCTGTGGTCATTTCATTCCTTACTTTTCATTTCATCTGAAGTGGATCTTTCTAGTCAAACTTATCATGACCTATGAAATAAAAAAAAATTAAAAGTCTGCATGCTCTTTTAATAGGTGTTCAATTTAGCTTTAACCGTACCCTGCGCGTCGTGTTCATATTTTCTCAAAAATTCACAATGAAAATATTGCTAGGGGTGCGTTTTCTTTTAAAGGGTGTTCAATTTAGATTTCACGATGCAATGCGTGCTTTTTCCGTATTTTCCTGAAAAGTTGACGGGATTTTTTCCACTGTTGGTTACAAATGTGTCAGTAAGACATTTAGTATACAGCGAATATTGCTATCCGGGAAGTGATGCAAACAAACATAATCCGTTAACATCAGACACTGCCCATGTTTTACCGGGGCCTGAAAATGGAGCAAAGGGCGGTAACACTGTAACCTACCAAACATGTCATAGATGCGACTTAGAATGGTTGGATAAGGGGCACACTACCTCAACCAGCTGAAACTTCCAACCACAAAGACTTTGAATAGACCATCCAAGGCATGTAATTGAGATGCATCACTCCAGCCATTCAAGACGGAAGCAGTTCTTCTATTAAAGAGGTTCCTCACGCAATCTGAACTGATTCCGTACGCAAGATCTAATAATAGATGCAAAGGCCGAACGCTGTAGACGTAAGATCTTTTAAAAGACGCTGATTTATTTCGTTGTTTCTTTCTATTCTGATATTTTATACTGCCCGGAATTTATCTCGAACGGAAGTAAACACAAAACTGGGCAAATTTCAACAAGCTTCAACGTCTTTTATTTGCGTTTGAAGGGATTTTTTCACATTTATCTTCATCTTTAATCGTGTTTTGTCGTACCGCCATAATGGCCGAAAAACACACAGGATATGTTACTAATATGTGAACAGTGAACAAACTGTGTGATCAACCATAACTTTCTTACTTTTTCTGTGTTTCTAAATGGATTATCTGCACAAAGAGAGCAGTGAAACTGTATTGTGATAACAATTTATGTTACAAGCCTTACGTAAGTCGAAAATGTTTGTTCAAAATTTCAAGTTATCTTTTTTCCGTGTATATGTTATCTGTTATAACATAAACATAACATAAGATTAGCTAGAAAGGCATATGGATTTATATTGTTCATCCAATGTACTTTAATTTGATATATAATATGTTATACTTAACTCATGATTAGACACACATTGTCAGTAAACGTAAATTATGTATGTGTAAATTTTTGGGACTTAAAAATAATTCCGTCCAGAGCTGAAAATAATTACGTACGGAAAGAGTGAAGAATGTTGATAGTAGTCTTAAGTGCTGACTCGCCTTTTTTCTTTCTTCTATGAAAATGTCCACATTTGACCCCTAGAATATTCGAACACTAAACGAATAATTTAGTCTTTAACTCCAGTGTTGTCAGTCCTGTTGTATGGCTCTAAAACATGGAGAACAGCAAAAAACAACAACCAAAAAATTATAGACTTTCATAAACGGATGAGAATAGAAGGGTTAAAATTGTATGACCAGATCACTAATTACTTCTGTAGAAATAGGCGGCAGCTTTCCCATCTCTTAAAAGCATGTGGGGAATGCTTTTGCACGCCACATGTGAATGATAATGAAGATGATTGTGGTGCTAGCAAGTGCGGCACTCTTTTATTGTCGCTATGCGTAGTTCGCATGTGACGTCGGTTTGTTTGACGGAGCGACGAGATCATTGTTTATGTTTCCCCTCTAGGGGATGGCTGTGTGTTCAAAGTGTTCCTAGTCGGAACCTATTTTGGATTGTGTACATGCCATGAATGTAAATCATTAGTGTACTAGAAGTACCTTATTAGCGAGATGTATTGGAGGCTGCCTTATGCAGAGGTTCGAGGGCATTTATCACTTTATCCTCTGTGTCAGCCGAAAACTCTCAGAGGCGGAATCAAAGTACCCCAATGTCGAGAAGGATCTCCTAGGTATCGTATGGTGTCTTTGTGACGATACGGTTGTGCGATCTCAAGTCCACTCCGGCAGGATTGCATTACATTCCGGTGCGAGTGATATTTTCTTATTTTTCTCTGCCCTGTCATGATCATGTAGCACATTTTATGCACCTTTATTTACTCCCTATGCTGAATCTAGTGGGGTTAAGTCTCTAACACTCCACTCCCCTACGGAAGTATTTGCTATGGTACTGTCTATCTTGTTTACCACTCCTCAGACTTATTTACGTTCCGCAAGGTGAACTGGGGTTTTATCGTAACAATACCCAGTCATTATCACCGGTCAGCGAGCGAGATTCTTGTCAAGAAAAGACGGTCTCGCCCGATCAACATTATAGAAGCCAATATTGTCTGTCTGAGATAGCCGTCTGGGGTGGGCAGATTGCACAGGTGGTAGATGCGTTTATCGTTTCACGGGACCATCCCTGTGTGTGATTAGCACGATAATCTGTCTGGAGAGACAATATTGGTGATAGGTGGCATCTGGACATCAAATGAGTTCACAGATGGTGTTTATGAGCTGTGCACAAGATGCCGGCGGAAGTCTTACGCAACAACATGACATCACTGTAAGAGGTCACGCGTGAATATTACATTTAATATTGTGAAACACGTGAGGGTATTTTTCGAATTTGAAAAAAACGCCCCTACCCACGTAGTGCTGAACGAGATTCGATTGGATTGGTTCATTGTGAGGAGCTGAAATATACAATGTATTTTATTGGCACACTAGTCGGAAGTGCAATCTGTGATTTGCACTAAGAACTGAGAATATAGTGTGATGAAAACACAGACACAGATCACACAGAGAGACTGCAGCGCACAAGTCATATCAGCGACTCCAAAAAGCCAGAAAGAATAAGGAGACTTTGAACTTAGAAATTCCACAAACTATAAGTAACAGATCGAGTATTGGGCAACTTTGGAATTCACAAGTAAACCCGCATTTTTAATACAAGACTGGAAACTTAAAGGGGCCAGGACTTTAATTAACAAGACTGGAATCCTAGGAATTTGATCACAAGTCATAGAGGAATTAAACAAAAGTTTTCCCAGGCCAGGATTTCGCAGAACACCCGCCGTCAGAGGAATTAACTCTAATTTCCCAGACCAAAGTGATTTCGAAGCATCTAATACAGAGCTGTGTCCAGTCTAAATCTGTGCAAGGAGATTGTGTATTCCCAAAATTTTGGGATAAGTGTAAACAATTTATTTACTAATGTAAATTCTACATGTTTCTTGCTAAGTGGTTATATACAAGGCTGGCAACCTCAACATATGAAAATAGTATATACATGAACCACTACTGCAAGAGCTGGTGATTGTTTCTGACTAGCCGTGCGGGAAACCCGACAGCAGAGTGACCCCAGACTCTGACGGGAGTAATGGTGAGTAATGAGTGATGATTACATCACATGTACCTAAGGTGTAACATATACTGCTCAAAAAAAGTTAAAGCCCACTTTCAATTTTTAGGTCATTTCAACAAAGCTGTTTTTTTTTAAAACCTGAACACTCAGTCAAAAAAGTTTTGCTGCATTTTGTTGCATGCTTAAACAATGTTTGTTAATCTGATAATAAATCAAATCTGTGTTACGTGTGTGTACCTCCAAGGTCAATCAAATGTACGTGGTGGAAAGGGAAATAATGCATGTTTGAAAATGCTTCCTATGGCAAAACCTGTTAACATTACTGAAATTTGCTATTCACGTGCAAGTCGTGACTATAGTGAACACATGTCACCCACTTTTCGGAAGGAACGGGCAATGGGTATGTTTGTAACATTTGCCATTTTAGCCATGGCTCAGCGAAGACGCTTGACCAATGTTGACAGACGGAGAGCGATGGCATGGCTGCAGGATGATGTAGGGCTGCGAGAAGTTGCTAGGAGATTAGGAGTTGCCCACTCTGTCATACAAACTCTGCGTGATCGTTATAATGCAACCGGCAGTGTCGCAGAACAATGCAGGTCAGGACGTCCACGGTCTACCACAAGACGGCAAGACACATTTGTTGTTGTATTGGCTCTCAGACAAAGAACAATCACTGCCAGTGCCATCAGGACGCAACTGCGAGCAGCCACCAACGTAATCGTCAGTGACCAAACCATACGAAACCGACTGAGAGATGCAGATCTGCATGCAAGGCGACCTGTCATCCGACCTGTCTAGGCTCCAGCTCATCGCGCAGCTTGTCTGGCTTGGGTTCGGCGTCATGTGACCTTGACAAGGCATCAATGGAGCAGAGTTCTGTTCACAGATGAATCCCGTTTCACCAGATCATTCACAGATGGCAGAAATCGTGTCTGGAGGCGCCCAAGAGAACGCTATCATGATGCCAACGTCCTTGAACATGATCGCTATGGCAGTGGATCAGTAATTGTGTGGGGCGGAATTAGTGTGACCTCCAGAACACCCTTGTATCGAGCGCATGGTACGTTAAATGGTTTGGCCTACTGAAATGACATCTTACAGCCGCTTGCTTTTACGGCACTTAAGGCTCTAGGACCCGATTCTATCCTGCAGGACGACAATGCCCGACCACATAGAGCTGGGGTCGTGAACGACTTCACTACAACAGCAATATGTCACCTGTCTAGACTGGCCAGCTTACTCTCCTGATCTCAGTCCGATAGAACATGTATGGGATGTGCTAGGACGTAGACCTAGAGAAAATCATCCACCTGCTACTGACCTCAATCAGTTGTTCCTCTTCCTGGAGCAGGAGTGGCAAGCGATCCCACAAATGACTCTAAGAACTCTTGTCTTATCAATGAGGCAAAGGTGCAGTGAATGCATTCAAGCTCATGGTGGACACACTCGATTTTGAATCATGCTAACTTTTGTTTAATGATTCTGAATTTTCAAAAAGGGAGGTAAGACGATTGTTAAACTCTGTGTAGTTGTTAACTCATACTGGCTACTAGTTGTTGAATCACGCTTTATTTGTTAAATGACGTGAATGTCCACCAGTTGATAAATGTAGATGTTGGGACTGGTGTAGTAAAGTGTAACGATTGTCAACTCATTAAACCCAGCACAGTTTTGGTCATACAGGTCATCTTGTCCTGGAACGTGATGAGGCTCCGACAAGAATGTGAGTGTAAACAATGAGTGTGTAAGTGAATGTCAGAACGCGAATGGTAGAATGATTCGATAGAGTTGACAGGTTGGTAGTACATCACTCATACTCACACTGTTCGAATTCAAGAAGTACTGGAACTGCGGTGGTCTTTTTATAACATTTAATGAGACGCACACTTGGACAGTACGTGTATGGTTACAGGAACAAATGTCGACATAGACAGCATAATGTTGATCACAGGAATATCATCTTAAGTTAGCATTCATGCTTGGCAAATATCATAATGGAGCATTCGTAAATAAGCATTCAGAGTTCCATCATGTAAATCATCTGGCTTTACTGACTGGGCACGTCAGACCATAACCAATATATAGGAAGGCTCCTAGACCTAACCTCGTCTAGCGAATATCCCTTCACGTAAAGTTCAATATATATATTTTCCATAAAGATATAGGAATCCCAGACATGGGTTCTCACATGTAGCAGTGATCTCTTGGTTCATCGAGCGATAGTACAGGCATCCCTTTTTCTCACTCGATAAATACAAAGTATATGAATTTCAACATGGCTGTGCTTCTCTCGTGAGCTCCACTCACTATTGGATACAGACCAAAATTGGTCATTCGTTAAATGTCCTCATTTCTTCATAGCTTCTCTCATAGAGGTAATTGAATAATATCATACAATCTAGCGCTGATACATAGGAATGTCTTCTTCCTTTGAATAGATATTCTTTTCAAAAGTAAAACTGTGCATCTGCTTATCGACAACGATGGCGAAGCCCAAGTTCATAATAAATTGTGGTTTTACCTTTCTATGCGAAATATAACTTTGCCATTCCTTGGCAAAAGAGAATAAACACTGGGGTAAAGTACATACAACATGTCTAAATGACTATCACTTTTCCCCATCTACTTATAGATCACTTTTTCGGCGATAGGCCGGCTACAACAAAATTCGACAGGATGACATGATGGCAGCCATGAATCACACCCCTTGCTAGCGATACTTCCGCTGCATAGCCTTTGACCTTTTCTAGCGACAACCAACATAGTTCGACTTAGAAATGTAAAGATATCCATATATAAGACAGACTCGTCCTACTCATACAAACACTACGTATAAATTCAGGCCATAGATATACTGAAGCAAGAACAATCTATTCCTACCCAGCCAAAGAATAAATCGCAGTAGGCCTAGAATCGTCCGCGGAATCCGATCGAAGATGACGGAACTACTTTCAAGGGAAGTAACTCAAAAATGACTTCTCCTTAAGCACTTAAAAAGGAAATACTTTGTTTACAAAATATTTGCGAACATAATAAGTATATAAATGTATTATATTGCAAGATAGTAAAAATTGCCCTTTACAGTCTTACAAATGTCGGGGAAAAAAAATAAATTTTTTTTTTTTAAATACATCTAGGAGCAACGTACAATAGGCTCACAACGCAAGAATACTGCGCAGATGAAAATATCAGGAATAACTATAATTCCTAATATGACCGGTGAGAATATATCTCAAAATCTGAGAGAAATTGTTTCTCTACGAATAAATGTTTCCAGGAAGGTGTGATGTACGTATAATACAATTCTGGTAATTATACAATGCATAACAAAAATTCACACTATAATCTTAAATTTATGATTTATGAAGAAACAATCATCAAAGAACAGCGGTAAGCAAACATCAATAAACCGCTAAGTAGCGATACCATCATTCTATTATTAAATTACAAATGTGTATCTTAGTAAAGAAACCAAAAAATAACTGTTGTAAAAAAATTTTATTAAACATATTAAAAAACATATTAAAAAAATCCAATATTTAACAGTTAAGTGGCATCATGTGGGCATCTGGACAGAATGTCCGCCATCACATTTTCTGAACCACGGATAGCTCGTACCGAGAAATGAAAAGGTTGAAGAGCGATTGCGTATCGAGTTGATCTCGAGCTCTTCAAGTTCTTACTTTGGATAGCCGTAAGAGCTTTTTGGTCAGTTTCCACTACGAAATGCGCGCCCAGAAGGAATCTTTGGAGTTTGAGAATTGACCAAACCATTGCCAATAATTCGCGGTCTAAAACCGAGTAATTCCTTTCTGCAGCATTAAGTTTTCTGGATATATACATTACAGGATGCAGAGTTCCAGAGTACTCTTGCATTAGTGCCGCTCCAATCCCAGTGGATGAAGCGTCACTACGAAGAACAAATGTCTTATCTGTTGTAGGTAACACTAAAATAGGTGGTGATGAAAACATAGTTTTGATCTTCTCTAGTGAAGATTGGCATTCATGAGACCAGTGAACCATGTTAGGCGACCCTTTCTTTAATAGTGTAGAGAGAGGTGCCATGATAGAGGACAGATTCGGAATGAAACGTCCATAAAATTGTATGAGACCTAAAAGACTTCGCACTTGCTTTTTAGTCCTAGGGATAGAGATGTTAAGTATCTTAGTGATATTATGGTCTTCTGTCTTCAAGAAACCGTGACCTACTCGATGGCCTAAGAAAGCAATTTCGCTAAAGCCAATACAAGCTTTAGATGGTTTTGCTGTCAGGTTATACTCACGCAGAGTTGATAATAATTCAACTAACCCTGAATAGTGATCTTCCCAAGTATCGCTGAAAAGACAGATGTCGTCTAGATAAGCAATGACATCTGACCGATACGATAGGATTCGACGCATCATGCGTACAAATGTAGCTGGTGCGTTCATAAGGCCGAAAGGCATAAAATTCCATTGGAAAAGGCCTCTGGGAGTAGAGAAAGCGGTAAGAGGTTTGGCGCGTTCAGATAATGGAACTTGCCAATATCCTTTAGACAAATCAAGTTTAGTGAAAAAATGCGATTTAGAAAGACGAGTAAGTAGTTCTTCCAGTAAAGGCATAGGTTCAGCATCGAACTTCGTAACTTGATTCAATTTGCGATAGTCAACGCAAAGACGTATGTTATTGTCTTTTTTTCGAACAATAACCATCGGCGAAGAATATGCAGAAGTGGATGGTTCGATTATTTGTAAATCTATCATTTCATCCAACTCCTTTTTCAACCTGTGTTTGGAAATGTATAGGGATAGGATAAGGTCTAACCCTAATTGGAGTATGTTCAGTTAGAACAATGTCATGCTCAATGACATGAGTTTGACCAGGGATGTCAGTGAGGACATCCTGAAATGTTTGTAACATAGACGAAACTTGTCGCTGTTCTCCTAGAGACAAATCAGGAGAAACAGTAACGTCTTTCCATGATTCACTAGAATGAAGTGGGATCATTGGAAGCGGAAGATTAACATCCGAAAAACTTGTTTCCTCATCCTGTATTACAGACAGTGATGAGTAATGACCATGTTTGACATGAGAATCGTCCGTTGCCTGGAAAATAGGCTGTAGATAGTCAGGACGTTCATGGAACTCCGTAAGCATATTGATGTGGAAGGTTTTATGCTTCCCGTTAATATCGACGATGTAGTCAACATCTGAAATTTTCGATATTATATCGTACGGACCTTTCCAACTAATAAGGAGTCTATTTTCACGACAAGGTAGCAAAACAAATGCTTTGTCACCAGGACAAAGTTGTCGTAAAGTTCTCTTCTTATTAGCAAATTGTCTTGCCTTTTGCTTAGCAAATTCAGAAGAGGACGTTGCCAACTTGCATGCTTCGATAATCTTTTGTCTCAGCGCGATGACATACTCGTAAGAAGATTTTGTGTCATCGTCAATATTGTCAGCTGTTATAAGATCATGCAGCAAAGACATTGGGCCGCGCGGTCGCGCGCCAAAGACAAGTTCAAAGGGAGAAAACCCTGTATGTTCATTGGGGACCTCTCTGTACGCGAAGAGGGCCGCGGGTAAAACCCTATCCCAATCTTGAGGATGATCCTCAGTTATCTTCCCTAATAAGTTCTTAAGTGTTCTATTTAGTCGCTCGACCATCCCATTGGACATAGGATGATAGATGCTACTCAAAGATCTCTCTATCTGTAGAGTAGACATTACTTGAGACATGGTATCCGATATCAGTTGGGTGCCATGATCTGATAATATTTCTCCGGGGAATCCCAGCCGAGAAAATATAAGCCAAAGAGCATCTGCAATGTCAGCGGTAGTAATGCTCTTTAGAGGGATAGCCTCTGGCCAACGTGTGCACATGTCTACACACGTTAAGATAAACTGATGTCCTCTAGCAGATTTGATCTTGAATGGACCAATGATGTCTATCGCCATTTTCTGGAATGGACGAATAGGAATATCTGCAGCCTGAATAGGCGCAGCATGACGAGGACCTTTGGATTTGACTTCTTGACATACTTTACAGGATCGACAATAGATCCGTATGTCCTTGTTCACAAAAGGCCAAAAGAAAGCCGCAAGAACTCTTGACTTTGTACGGGAAAAACCCATGTGACCAGCACACTGAGAGTCGTGTGCATGTTGTAAGATCTTAACTCTCAAATTCTTGGGTACAAGAATCTGAGAATGACTTGACTTAGTGGAGTCTTGAACCATACGTACAAGTACGCCATTCTTCATTGTAATCCAAGATTTACAATTTGAATCTTTATTCGGATCACCTTTCGTTACATGAGTGAAGAATTTCTTAAGAGTCGGATCTTCTTCTTGTTGTTTTATAAACGAGTCACGAGAAATTACCAAGGGATCATCTTGGTTATGCACTTCATTATCTTCAACAGATGAAGTTTCAGGCATATTGAGAGCTTGAGCTCTAGTGACTACTGCATTAGCAGATTGCATATTTTGATTTTCCCAAACGGAAATTTGCTCCGGAGTGCATTCTTTGACTCCGTGAATGCGACCGATGATAAGATCAGCGATCGGATTCGGCAAAAGACATGCGTGTACATCTCCTGTGAAGAAAGGAGTAGCAATCCTAATGATAGCGGTAGAGTATTTCTCTATGGTGCCGCCAAATGTTACGCATTTGACTACTTTGCCTGTAGAATGAGAAGGATCTATGAGTGACTGCCTAACCCCAATAGTTGTGCATCCAGAATCAAAAAGTACTGAGACTGGATTGTCATTTACTAAACCTTTGTGTAAGACAAGAGAACCTCTCCCATCATGCGCGATTGACGCAGGAAGAGCGGGAAGAGGATGGCCACAGCTTAAAGTAGACACTGTGGTTGGCTCAAATAATGTTTTGCATTGGGGGCACTGAGATGCTCTCCCAAAATCAAAAGCGGCACATGCCATATTATTAGAGTCATCATTATCTTTATTTTGTTTATAGGCTTCGTGGGACTCTTGCTGTGCAGAGTTCGCCTGGTAATGAGCTTTATGTTTTTTGAATTGTGCTCTACCTCTGTTATTATTGCCTCTGTACTTATCATTGTTTCCACTATTATAACCCCTACTCGGGTTTGAATCATAGCTCCTTTGGTTACTATCATCATATTCATTATAATGAGTATCTCTGTAATTATGATCTTGTTGTCTCCATGAAGGAAAACTTGGATAGTTTCTAGAATGACTTTCTTTGCGAAAGTTCCTGTAATTATGACCACCCCTGAATCGAGGGCTGTCAGCTCTTCTCCAGGTATTCGAAGAAGAACCCTGAAATGATTGGTTACCTTGGTTCTGATAACTGTAATAGTTACCTTTTTTATTAAACCTATTTTGAGGTCCTTGGAATTTGTGAGAGTGATTAGGGTTGTATGGTGTTGCAGAAGCAACTGGCATACCTTCTTTAACCTTACTGTTGCTAATAGCTACGTCCGGATGTGCAGTGACGTATTGGGTACAATACTGTTCCATTTCTTTTAGAGACTTAGGTTTACGCTCATGTAAGAATTCGAGGAAAGGTTTATTTATACTTGACATAATCTTGTCTCTGAGTATCAAGTCCATAAGTGCTTCATAAGTCTTTTCTGTTTTGGATAGCTCAATCCAACGATCAAATGTAAGACGTGTCCTTGCAATGAATTCTGAGAATTCTACACCTGCCTCAGGCACCATTGTCTTAAACAACTTCCGATAACCCTCTTCAGACAACTGATACTTCTTTAATAAGGCTGCCCTAATAACATCATAGTTATCTTTGTCAGCCTCTTCAACCAAACTTAAACTAGTCAGAGAATCACCTTTTAGATTTTCTGATAACTGGTTAGCATATTGTGATTTGTCCACATTATGGGCTCGACACGAGCGTTCAAATCTATTTAGCCAGAATGTTATGTCATCACTGGAAGGGTTGAACGCTGGTACCTTGACCTTGTAAGTAAAGGGTTTACCATTACCACCAGATGCTTGATTACCATCACTTATGTTTGTTAACTTTAACTTTTCTAACTCAAATGCTAAAAGTTCTTTTTGGTGTTCATGTTCTCTTATTGCTTTTTTCTCTTGAGCTTCAGCTTGTAATTTTCTCTCTTCTGCAGCAGCTTCATCCTTTCTTTTCTCTTTTTCCATTTCCATCTGGAATCTTTTTTCATCAGTCTGTATCTGCAATTTCTTTTGTTCATCCTCTCTTTGTAATTTTTTTTCCTCAGCTTCTAATCTTTTCTCCTCAATCAATGCTTTTCTTTCTTCAGCAGCAGCAGCAAGTTTTCTCTCTTCTGCAGCTAATGCTTTGTCATATTGAGCAACTGCCCATTCTTCTAATTGCTGACCAGTCTTATCAAGAGCCCTGCCTTGTGTGATAAAATAATCTAATGTAGACATCTTGTCTAATAAGATCAGTAATTTGCAAAAGTAAATAAATTCACTTTCTTAGTCTTAATCAAAGACCTTGTATGATAACTTTTTAACCTGTGGAAAATAGTACTTAACTATCCCAATCACTGTGGGAAACAAGCCTTACAAAGGTCTTGTATAAATCCTTATATAATAACAGCTATAAGTTGCTGGTTCACTCTATAATATAAGTGCAGTGCACCAGAAATAGTGTTTTATATCATCAACTGTGTACCTTTAGTAAAAGCAATTAACTATCAGTTGATTCTTGTACATCAATTTATATGATCAACTATATTTAAAATAGTGTATGTCGATCAGGCACAAAACAAAACAGTTACACAGAAGAACATGAAAACATTTGCGGAAATGAAATAAATCAAATGGGAAAAACAATAAAAGATAAACCGCAAGAGGATAACAAATACAAATAACGCCACAGTATATAAATATAAATTGAGAATAGAACTGAAAGATAGAATAGGGTAGACCAACAAATTACAAACAAATCAAAACAAACTAAAGAACAGAGGAATATTACAAAAACAACAATGAGTATAGTCTTCACAGCTAACACTAATAGCAACAGCTGTCGCAGCAAATTTTCAATCAAGAAAATTGCACCTATAGAAACGCACACATCAGACCCTCTATTACGTGGGATACTCTGTTGTGTGACACCGCCCAACCAAAACAACAACCCGCTGGATACAAACAAATATCACATATAAATATTTAAACATAAATACATAAATGCATAAATAGTATGGCAATATGATGTAAATAGAGTGTTGCAGAAAGAATGTGTTGTAAAGAAGGCTCAGTTACACTGCCTAATAGTACAGTACTGTGGTACTTTATTAAACAAATACTTCTGGTCTAATTATTTTAAATTCAACACAGAAATAGAAGCTCCATCGTTGATGTGAATGATAACAATCGATGTAGGACTTCTCAGTTCAATAACATTTCCTTTCGCAAACACTGTCAAATATTCTCCAGTCCTGATGTGTAATGTTCTATGTTTCAACCAAGCTTGCTGTGTAACACTGTCAGTTGTATGGCAAATGTCCAACGAACCAAATGTCAACAAACGCTGACCTAGTTACTGCATACTGTCGACAGGACAGGTCACGCTGACATCACTGTAGAGTTGTACTGTTGATGTATTTGTGTGTCGTAACAGACCCCAAGGAACGTCTGGTCTCAGTAGTTTACTTCTCAATATGGTCACTGTGCAGGTTGACCCAGGAAGCTGGCACACCAGTTGTTAAACCCTGTGTAGTTGTTAACTCATACTGGCTACTAGTTGTTGAATCACGCTTTATTTGTTAAATGACGTGAATGTCCACCAGTTGATAAATGTAGATGTTGGGACTGGTGTAGTAAAGTGTAACGATTGTCAACTCATTAAACCCAGCACAGTTTTGGTCATACAGGTCATCTTGTCCTGGAACGTGATGAGGCTCCGACAAGAATGTGAGTGTAAACAATGAGTGTGTAAGTGAATGTCAGAACGCGAATGGTAGAATGATTCGATAGAGTTGACAGGTTGGTAGTACATCACTCATACTCACACTGTTCGAATTCAAGAAGTACTGGAACTGCGGTGGTCTTTTTATAACATTTAATGAGACGCACACTTGGACAGTACGTGTATGGTTACAGGAACAAATGTCGAATAGACAGCATAATGTTGATCACAGGAATATCATCTTAAGTTAGCATTCATGCTTGGCAAATATCATAATGGAGCATTCGTAAATAAGCATTCAGAGTTCCATCATGTAAATCATCTGGCTTTACTGACTGGGCACGTCAGACCATAACCAATATATAGGAAGGCTCCTAGACCTAACCTCGTCTAGCGAATATCCCTTCACGTAAAGTTCAATATATATATTTTCCATAAAGATATAGGAATCCCAGACATGGGTTCTCACATGTAGCAGTGATCTCTTGGTTCATCGAGCGATAGTACAGGCATCCCTTTTTCTCACTCGATAAATACAAAGTATATGAATTTCAACATGGCTGTGCTTCTCTCGTGAGCTCCACTCACTATTGGATACAGACCAAAATTGGTCATTCGTTAAATGTCCTCATTTCTTCATAGCTTCTCTCATAGAGGTAATTGAATAATATCATACAATCTAGCGCTGATACATAGGAATGTCTTCTTCCTTTGAATAGATATTCTTTTCAAAAGTAAAACTGTGCATCTGCTTATCGACAACGATGGCGAAGCCCAAGTTCATAATAAATTGTGGTTTTACCTTTCTATGCGAAATATAACTTTGCCATTCCTTGGCAAAAGAGAATAAACACTGGGGTAAAGTACATACAACATGTCTAAATGACTATCACTTTTCCCCATCTACTTATAGATCACTTTTTCGGCGATAGGCCGGCTACAACAAAATTCGACAGGATGACATGATGGCAGCCATGAATCACACCCCTTGCTAGCGATACTTCCGCTGCATAGCCTTTGACCTTTTCTAGCGACAACCAACATAGTTCGACTTAGAAATGTAAAGATATCCATATATAAGACAGACTCGTCCTACTCATACAAACACTACGTATAAATTCAGGCCATAGATATACTGAAGCAAGAACAATCTATTCCTACCCAGCCAAAGAATAAATCGCAGTAGGCCTAAATCGTCCGCGGAATCCGATCGAAGATGATGGAACTACTTTCAAGGGAAGTAACTCAAAAATGACTTCTCCTTAAGCACTTAAAAAGGAAATATTTTGTTTACAAAATATTTGCGAACATAATAAGTATATAAATGTATTATATTGCAAGATAGTAAAAATTGCCCTTTACAACGATTGACATCGATTTTCTTACTAATGAAATCATTTGTTTTTCTTCATTTTAATGTCATTGTAATGTGCAATAAAAACCGTTTATGATATGTGAGTTTCATAATTGTATCTTTATTTTTTTTTAAACTGCAGATGAATTTGTAAGTGGCCTTTCAATTTTTTTGAGCAGTATATTATCTTGTGAGATTTGTGTACCTTTTTTAATTGTAATTCAGGCAAATCATTATTCACGCACTTCAGACGCAACTTCCTAGTTGGCACCCAGAAGGATATTGGTGAATTTTCATCATATTCCCTGAGTTACACTGTGTGCTCGGGATTTTAATACTTCTGAGAGGTTAACATTGGTGGGTGGAGCGCATGACAATGGGCCAGTTAGTTTGCAGCGAACAAATGTACTTAGCAGGCATTTGTTTCTTTCTATTTGTCTAAAGTTCCTGGTTAGAAGCCATCAGACAATTTGTGGTATTCATGCCTCTGTTGTGAGGGAAAAGCATCCATCTTAACCGCCTACAGTGGAAGAGAGGGTGGAGAAGGTTCCGTCATCACAGAATTGATGAGCCACAGCTGCAGGACTCATTTTAAGTTACGTTTTTTTTTTGTCACAGGCAACAGCAAAACACATACATTGATAGCACCCCGATCCAACCTCTGTGAGGAAACATTTAATTTACCTTTCACCCCCATTTAATTCTTATTTTAACTTGTTGAACTAATTGACTATTAAATGTGTTGTATGTTATTTTAAACTAGGCAAATAATTGTTTATTCAGTCATTAGAAGTATGAAAGCAAACGTATGAGGAAGACTATTTGTCACAGTGGTTTTATGATCATTAAGGGGAGGTTAAACCCCCAAAATGAAAAACACAGAATTATAAGTTAATATCTATATCTGGTCATTTATACAAGCAAAATGACTGAAAAAAAACCAAAACATTGAGGTATATACTAAAAACTTGCAATCTATGGCGGAAAAACAGTGGGGGGAAAAAAGGCAAATTTGAGCTTTTTTGGGTATTTTGTTGCCCAAGATATCTCAAATGTGAGTACAACTTGAGTTATGAAATTTGGCTGTTTCATTTGTTAATATATGATAATGATTGTATACTAAAATAATTTTGATTGGTTTGATATCTGAGTTTTTTTGGATTTTAACATACCAATCGAAAAAAGTTGAAATTTTTAAGGGGGTATCTTAGCTATTTCTCAACGGTTTTGTAGTTTGTTAACATATATCCTTTATTTTAATTTATTTTAATGAGCACTATGTGTACAGCATGTGGCCCAAAATTTACTGCTGTATCACTAATAGTTTTTTTAAAAATCATGGGCAAAGTGCCCACATTTGTGTGAAAAATGAGGTTTTGAGAAAATTAAGAAAAAACTGAGGAATTACACTTTTACACAAAATTTACTCACCTCAGTATCCCCCTGCTATGTAGGAATCATCTCTGGTATTTTCCTTTATTGATTCCATGTTCTGTGTCATACTTTGCAGCTTACTTTTCATTAAATTCTTCATTTCCGAAAAAATACATCCTTTCTCTGGTAGACATGTACTATGTAGGGGGAAGCGATTGCTCTACCATCAGCAGACTCAGTACATGTAGGAGAGGCTTTGCTCTCAATTTTAACAAGATTAGGATACCCTTATCAGATATTAAGTGACAATGGTTCACAGTTCAGAGGGAAACTGATGAAGGAAGTTTTTAGGATTTTTAAAAATATTCTCGTCCGCACATTTTATCACCCACAATCAATTGGACAAGTGGAAAGATATAACGGGACTCTACTTACAAATTTATGTAAGCTCGCACAGGAGAAACCAGAATCCTGTGATTCGTTAGCTTTATTTGCGTACAAGGAGGTACCCTACCACTCTACTGGAATACCTCCAGCCACGTTATTATTTCGATGACCCATCAAAGGACCCCATGGTTAATAAAAATTCATCATCATCATCAGTTGCCATCTCCACAATAAAGGTTGGCTGTAATGGATCTCCAACGTCTTCTGTCTCTTGTCTTGATGGTGCACTCTGATAGACTCTTTCCTGTCCATCTCTTGATGTTGTCTTCCCACTTATAGCGCTGTCTTCCCCTTGCACGTTTGCCTTCAACTCTCCCTTCTGTTATGGTCTTCTGCAAGGTGTTATGCCTTTTTATGTGGCCAAAGTATTTTAGCTGTCGAACTTTGACCTCCCTCATTAGTTCTCTTTTCATACCTAGATTTTCTAGGACCTCCTTATTTGTTTTCATCTCTTTCCATGATATACGCCCCATTCTTCTATATATCCACATTTCAAGAGCCTCAATTCTTTCTTCCAGCTGCTTATTCATCGTCCATGTTTCTGCACCATACAGAAATGCAGAATATATATAACACTTTATTATTCTCAGTTTTAATTTGTGAGATAACTGTTTGGATGTCAGTATATGTTTCATGTTGTTGAATGTAGCTTTGGCCATTCCTATTCTCTTCTTGATTTCTGTTTCACATCTGCCATCTTCTGTTATTATATGACCGAGATATACATAGCTCTTGACTTGTTCCAGGATTTCCCCATTTACGCTTATCTTTAATGTGGGTTTATCGTCTGTTTTGCTAATTATCATAGTTTTTGTTTTCTCAATATTAATGTCGAGTCCATATTCATGACTTATACTGTTCACTTGCTTCACTAGTTCTTGTAACTCCTGTTCGCTTTCAGCTAACAACACGGTATCATCTGCATATCTAAGGTTGTTTATTGACCTTCCACTGATGTTCAGTCCTGGTATTTCCTGTATCTGTTTGAAATTTTTTCGGTGTATAAATTAAATAGGCAGGGGGACAGCACACAACCTTGTCTGACACCTCTTTTTATGTCTATGTATGGTGAATAATTCCTTCCAGATCTTACTGTGGCAGTTTGCTCCCAATAAAGGTTACTGAGTATTCTTATATCTTTTCCATCAATACCTATGTCTTCGAGGCATTCAATTATTTTCTCATGATGGACTCTGTCAAAAGCCTTCTTATAGTCAATGAAGCACATATACATACTTTTTTGGACCTCTGTATATTTTTCTGCTAATATTCTTAGGCAAAATTTTGCCTCTCTTGTTCCACTGTTCCGTCTAAAACCAAACTGTTCTTCCTGGATTTCGCTGTCTACTTTACTTTTTATTCTTTCCTGTATGATTTTGAGCAGTATCTTAATTGCATGACTCATCAGGCTGATTGTTCTGAAGTCTGAACATTCTGTTGCATTTGGTTTTTTGGGCAATGTTATAAAAACTGATGTCTTCATGTCGTGTGGTATATATCCTGTATTGTATACATCGTTGCATATTTCTGTGATTGTATCTATACCAAAGCTCTCCAGAGCTTCTATCATTTCAATTTTTATGTTATCCATGCCTGCTGATTTTCCTTTTTGTATCATATGAATGGCATTCTCTACTTCTGATCTGAGAATGTTTGGGCCTTCATTAGAATCTGGTGATGGTTTTTTACCTCTGTTGTCCTCGAATAATTCTTTTACGTATTCTGCCCATCTGTTTGATATGTCTTTCTCATCAAGTAATATTACACCATTTTTGTTCTTGATACAGCTTCCTCCTTGTGCAAACCGTGACCGATTTGATAATTTCTTTATTTCTTCATGCATATCTCTTGTCCTGTGCTTTGCTTCCAAGTCTTCTATTTCCTTGCATTTTGTTTCTATCCACCGTTCTTTTGCTTCTCTACACATAGTACGTATGTCATTGTCTATTGTTTTATATTCTGGAGTGTTTTTTGCTTTCTTTCTTCCGGTCATTTTATTCAAGATGTCATCTGTCATCCAAATTTGATTTTTCTTAGACTCCTTTTTAGGTAAATTTGCATTCGCTGATTGTATGCTTGTTTTTAAGCATTCCCATTTTGCGGTTGCTTTTTCTTCTGGGTTTTCTCTTCTATACTGCTCCATGCTTTCTGTCAATAACTGTTGATATTTATTTTTGACCTCGATT
>JAMPIV010009050.1:0-60000 GCA_024509875.1 Oreohelix idahoensis
GAGCAGTGCAAAAATTTTTTTGCATGTTCTTTCTCAGTGTTTTCATTGATACAGTTTCCGTTCGTAGTAAAAATGCGAGAAATGTAGGGATTACCGACGAAAGTACCTTATCGCGCTCAGTAGAATCAAAGAACCTTTCATACTACTTTTCAATTTTTTGGATAACACGATCCATCTTCTAAGGTTAGTCGATCTGTGACAGCACACTAAAAATTCTGCAGAAAGAGGTAGTAAATGTGTGAAATTTCAAACGATTATTCGTTTTCTCTGTCATTTGGATTTTTGCAGAAGTGCTGCTCTAAGAGCATTGTAGTCATTTTTTCTCACCAATGCTGTGGTATGATAAACTGCTAATGCATCTCCTGTAAGTAATCTGGATAAAATATGTACAGTAAAAAGCGCTTTATTCCACGTTATAAGACCCACAAGTGGCCTCAAACCTATCTAGGAAGAATATTACGTCATCAGACGGGGGATTAAATGATTTTGGCAATTTAAGGTGAATTTCCTATAAAATATCCTGTCTGGATGAAGTGTGGCTTTCAAAAGTTCTCTGAGAATTAGCTTCCTGAGTTACCTTAGTCTCTAATATCATCACACTGCTAATTTCAGTTCGTGCCGTCGTTGTCTAGCATTCTCTTCCATCTCAAGCTGGAGTCGTTATGTGTTTTGTTTCAGCTATTAATCTCCTTTCTTCTATTTCTTTTTGTTTCTGTTCCATTTCCTTGTGTTTAACTTCCATTTCTTTCTAAGCTCTTTCTTCAGACTCCTTTTGCTTCTGTTTCTGCTTCTCGCTGAAATCGTTTCTCTTCCAATTCAGCGGCTAATCTCATTTTTTTTCTCATTCTCTACCTCCGCCTCAAATCTTCTCCTCTCTTTTCATCTTCCTCAGCACGTTTCTCTTCCAGTTTCGGCGTTAATCTCATTTTTTTTCTCATTCTCCTCCTCCGCCTCAATCCGTTTTTGATCTGCCTCAAATTGAAAGTTTTTCTAGTCTTAAAGTTTCTAACTTTCTCTGTTCGGCTTCTATTTCTTGAGCTTTCTTATATTCTGACAGTGCAAATGCTTTAGCTTCATCAGGAGCCATCTGAAGAGCTTTTGCTTGCTTAATGAAATAGTCTAAGGTAGCCATTTCAATATTATTATGTAATAATACTATTTAAAAGTGTTACTACAACTAGTGTTCTTCGTTCCTGTTCTAGAACGGTAAAATCAATTTATATAATAGGCAATAATATTAATAATTAATAATGTACTTTATAACATGTAATGGTGTGAAAGCAGTAACGTGACAGACAATAGCGCAATAATGACACGACAAGATATTCAAGCCAAACGAAGACGTTCGCAGAAATCCAATTAAAATAAAATGAGAAACTAAAATGGAATGTCGTAAAGAATTACGATGATAACTGCGATTAAATTCAACAAGACAATAGATACCACAGTGTAAAAACAAAGGTTTTGGCAAAAAACTAAACGACAGGAAAGGTGAGACGGACAATAATCACATACAAAATTCATTATAAAACTAAGGCACAAGTAAAAATATCTATCAAAAACAACAAGTAAACGTGACACTACAGCTGAAACAGACAGGTGTCACAGACCACCAGACACAGTGGACCTAGAATCCTTCTACGCTCACGCGTAGGAACATTCCACTGCGGGAAGTCTGCAAAATAATGTCCTACAGAACGTCTGACGAAGAGCCCGAATTGACTTCGAGATGGATCTCGTTCGTCAGATCTACCGCCCAACCTCCCGCGAAAAATACACAAACCATAACACATAACATAGAAAATATATAAGTGGACATAATCAATTAAGGCACAGCTAATAGTAATATAAAGGGTAATCAGACGGATACAAGTTTATACTTAGCTCGCGTGCAGGTAAAATCAAAGTGCCTGTCCCCGTGTATGTACGTAAGAGGATGCAATACTTCGCTCTGCGTATATCAAACTAGCTCGCACGTAACGATGATGAAGAGATGATCTCCAAGTAATCAGTCACTGTGAAACTTGACGTGGAGGTTGATTGAAGACCTTGAGCATTTGAGTTGATTTTGATTCATATTTCCGCCAGGATCCACATTGAGATGATGTCGCCTTGAAAGTAAACAGTCTTCTTTTCAAACGATCAATGGGATGGGTACGTTCCTGAAATCACTCCCAGGCCGCACTGGCCTGCCAGTTATTGTTGGTGTCGTTTTTCATAGTGATGAATTGTAAAACGCGAATGGTTACAATGGAATAAATGTCAATAATGTCTTTCAAACGGAAAACCGACAATGTATCTTGAATTGTGTGAAGTGGTCAAGGATTGGCATCACACGAGTCGTTGGTAAACTTACATAGATTTTATTCACCAGAGACACACGAAGTGACAAGGACGCGACATCGGTCACAGGCGCAAAGATCACACGACAACATATGATTATTACTGCTAAGTTCCTGAAGATTCTCTTCTAGTAAAGAACTCTGTCCATAGACTAAGGATTACAAAACTGTTACCGTATAATATCCTTCTCAGTCACGACCGTTGACCTTCTTTCAAGGACGTCTATCATGGTAACGTATACATACTCTGGGGTGAAATCTTCCATATTACATTTGTTAAAATTCCCAGACGTTCTTCATACATAGCGTTGTACATCATATAATTTTCACACAAAGTCATATACGATAATCCTAACAGTAAAGGCTTTCAGTTGGCTAACCTCTCTTTACATCCAAGCCACGACTTTGGCATTGAAGCATGTACGGCATATAAAACCATGCTGCGTAAGATAAACAAAATAACTTCTTCTAACTCGTAGGAATTCTCCGTCTACGATTCAAATCTTAAAGGACAAGCGACTCTGTAGATCCATTCTAGGAACATCTTAATTCCCAGCTAGACTAGTATTAGAGCGGCCTTTTTCATACAGCATTAAAATAAGAAGTGGGCACGATAAACTCACTGTGACATTCCTGATATTGGTTTCGACCTGAAGACCAATACAGATCACTAGAATAAATGGCTTCCTAAAAATGCCATTGAATACGAAATATAAAATTACTATCATGGATACAAGCCAGTTTCCATGTTTTTTCCACTTCAAAACATGACGTCACAAACTACTCTCAACTAGGTTACACGTGCGTCCAAAGCAACACTCACTGCTTTGTGCACGTCAGTGCGCGAATCATTCGACCGCACAAATAATATAACTACATAAAACTGGTGCGTACATTTGGCAGGACCGAAGACTACCCCCTTAGGTAATAAATGTACGTAACAATAACATAATTATTACTAACCGTCATCAGTGACATGCAGCAGACAGAACATAACAACATAATTAAACATAACATAATTATTACCGTCATGAGGACAGGCAGCAGACAGAACATAACATAATTATTACCGTCATGAGGACATGCAGCAGACAGAACATAACATAATTATTACCGTCATGGGGACACGCAGCAGACAGAACATAACATAATTATTACCGTCATGAGGACATGCAGCAGACAGAACATAACATAATTATTACCGTCATTGGGACATACAGCAGACAGAACATAACATAATTATTACCGTCATGAGGACATACAGCAGACAGAACATAACATAATTATTACCGTCATCAGGACATACAGCAGACAGAACATAACATAATTATTACCGTCATGGGGACATACAGCAGTCAGAACATAACATAATTATTACCGTCATGGGGACATACAGCAGACAGAACATAACATAATTATTACCATCATCAGGACATGCAGCAGACAGAACATAACATAATTATTACCGTCATGGGGACATACAGCAGACAGAACATAACATAATTATTACCGACATGAGGACATGCAGCAGACAGAACATAACATAATTATTACCGTCATGGGGACATGCAGCAGACAGAACGTAACATAATTATTACCGTCATGAGGACATGCAGCAGACAGAACATAACATAATTATTACCGTCATGGGGACATACAGCAGACAGAACATAACATAATTATTACCGTCATGAGGACATGCAGCAGACAGAACATAACATAATTATTACCGTCATGAGGACATGCAGCAGACAGAACATAACATAATTATTACCGTCATCAGGACATACAGCAGACAGAACATAACATAATTATTACCGTCATCAGGACATGCAGCAGACAGAACATAACATAATTATTACCGTCATGGGGACATACAGCAGACAGAACATAACATAATTATTACCGTCATGGGGACATACAGCAGACAGAACATAACATAATTATTACCGTCATGAGGACATGCAGCAGACAGAACATAACATAATTATTACCGTCATCAGGACATGCAGCAGACAGAACATAACATAATTATTACCGTCATGAGGACATGCAGCAGACAGAACATAACATAATTATTACCGTCATCAGGACATGCAGCAGACAGAACATAACATAATTATTACCGTCATGGGGACATGCAGCAGACAGAACATAACATAATTATTACCGTCATGGGGACATGCAGCAGACAGAACGTAACATAATTATTACCGTCATGGGGACATGCTGCAGACAGAACATAACATAATTATTACCGTCATGAGGACATGCAGCAGACAGAACATAACATAATTATTACCGTCATGGGGACATGCAGCAGACAGAACGTAACATAATTATTACCGTCATCAGGAGCTGCAGTAAAACAGAACTAACATACGTATTATCGTCATCAGGACAGGAAGCAGACAGAACGTAACATAATTATTACCGTCATCAGGAGCTGCATTAAGACAGAACGTAACATAATTATTAAAGTCATCCGGAGCTGCAGTAAGACAGAACGTAACATAAATATTATCGTCATCAGGACAGGCACCAGGCAGAACGTAACGTGATTATTACCGTCATCCGGAGCAGCAGTAAGACAGAACGTATTATAGTTATTACCGTCATCAGGAGCTGCTGTAAGACAGAACGTAACATAATTATTATCGTCATCAGGACAGGAACCAGGCAGAACGTAACGTGATTATTACCGTCATCAAGACATGCAGAAGACAGAACGTAACATAATTATTACCGTCATCAGGACATGCAGCAGACAGAACGTAACATAATTATTACCGTCATCAGGACATACAGCAGACAGAACGTAACATAATTATTACCGTCATCAGGACATACGGCAGACAGAACGTAACATAATTATTACCGTCATCAGGACATGCAGCAGACAGAACGTAACATAATTATTACCGTCATCAGGACAAGCAGCAGACAGAAGGTAACATAATTATTACAGTCATCAGGACAAGCAGCAGAAATTGTACAACACTGATATTTTCTGTTATGTTTTTGTGAGTTACTGTACAGATATTGTGGTACATCTAGTAACACGGCGAGAACTCATACACAAAAATAGCTTTTGTTTTGCATCATTGTTATCTGACGGAATATTAATTTTAATTTTATTCATATTATTACTGGCTTTTCTTTAAATTGCAACGTATGTCACTCTCTTGTCACCTTCAAATCTTGCAATCGAATTTTCAATCACTTCCAGATGAGCAGTAGCTCTAACACTTGGCATAGTCTTGTATTCCCCATGACAATCACTTCCAGATGAGCAGTAGCTCTAACACTTGGCGTAGTCGTGTATTCCCCATGACAATACAATAATCAGTCGTAAAAATAATAAAAAGAATAAAATTATAATTAATATTAATATTTTGTTGTTGTTGTAATGTATTATGAGTTAAATGGGCGAGAACTGCAAATAATCTAGGTGTATTCTTTCCAACAAGATTGTCTCTCTTGAGATAAATATTGGAACTTCTCTCCCCCCCCCCCCCCCCCCCCCCCCCGCACACCCCTCCCTTCACACGCACACTATCGCACGCGCGTGCACAGACATACACACAACTGACAAATACATTTTAAAAAATGTAATTTACAATTGTTATCAAAATAAAAAAAAATAAAAATAAAAATATTAACTTTCCATGTAATATACTGAATAATGAAATCCGTCCAAGACCAGCGAACCAGAGCTGGTCAAGACCGTGCTCCACCTCCACGTGTTGGTCCTGGAAACAGTATGCAGCAATGCAGGCTGGCTGAGCGAGCATGGATCGCAATGGGAAGGCAAACCCGGTCCTAAAAAATGCCGTGCAGAAGTCAGATGGGTCGACCGAAAAGTGCAGATATCACAGCTACGTTGTAAACAGACACAACGCAACCACCGTCCTTTTCAGGGCGAACGAAGAAGAAGAAGAAGAAGAAGAAGAAATCCGTCTCCTGTGCTCTGGACTCGTTTATCGCAAATTGATAATGTCATTAGCGGTTCGATTACATTTGACTTAAATTAAAAAATATATATATAAATACTACAAAGAAGAAAATATAAAATATAAAAAAAAATATTTTAAACACAAGCTTTTAATGCACTAACAATAGCTCTGAAACATGGCATAGTTTTGTATTCTCCGTGACAATACAATAATCATTCGTAAAGGTAATAAAATTAAAATTAATATTAATTTGTTTTTTGGTTTGTAATGTAACATCAGTGAAATGGGCAGCCATTTCACGATCCTTTGCCTTCTTATTGTAATAACTGGCATGTTTGCGTCTGGCAATATGTAACTTCTCTGTTGCTAGTTCTCACCCGGTCTTCAGGCGTTGCTTTAACTCTGAGACATATTGAGAGGCTGAAGTGACAGTTTCAACAGCCTTGGCATCTGTCCAGGTTCTCAAAAGAGCTTCTAATAGTCCTTTAATGGGCCGACCAAAAAGTAAGGTGGCAAGAGGTAACCCTGTCGAAGCATGTAGCACTTCGCGATAGGCGAACAATGCTGCGGGCATGTACTCTTCCCAGTTTTCTGGTTTCTCCTGCGATAGCTTTCGAAAGAAGGAGGTAAGCGTTCCATTTAATCGCTCCACCTGGCCGTTACTCTGAGGATGGTAGGGTGACGTGTTGATATGCCTGGTTTGGAATATTCTGAATGCATCCTTTGTCAATTTGCCCATGCTATGAGACCAATTGTCCGTGAGAATTTGGCTGGCTTTAGCCACATGGACAGAGTCACTGGGGGGCATCGCGACAGCTTCAGTGTGACGGTATTGCCTCCCCTGCTTTGCAGTAGTGGTCCAACAGTGACCAAACGCAAGAGATTCTAATGTAGGCTTCAATGGAGTCTATTTGTACACAATATTTCTCTTGGCAGAAATGTAGATAGAAGAGTAGTAAAGCTTCTATCCCATGAACGTCTTCACAAGAAATTCAGGAAACCGAAAACAACGCTGGCTGTCGCTAAGTACGTTAATTCTATAACCTGCCTAAAACTTTTGTGAAGAATTTAAGCACTTATTTATCAGCTAGTTAAGCCCCCACCCTTGATTTACTCAGTTGAATTCTCTTATTCGAGTAAAGCTCTGTTTAGAATGTGTGTAGTAATTGACTAAGACAAACATGCAGTAACTTTAAAATGTTCAAATCTAAGGTTAAATTTGTAACATTACAAATAACAAAATTTATTAATCACTTTAGTTTTAACAATTTGAAAATAATTTGAATAGTTATGGAAAAAGAAAAACTATCATCCTCGTATTCGGTGATTGCGAAAAGGGTAAGAAAGTTCAGATGGCAGCATATATTTGAACTTAGCTGCCAACGACGGTTCTGTCTTTTCACACTGATCACTCGTCTCTGTTCAAGGTTGTCGGGTGTAGCTCGTCTCTCAGAAACTTCAAGGAAAGTCTACACAGGGATCTTTGTCGTAAAGCGTAGGCCACTGATCCCGTCTGGTTCCAGAAATAGTACGTTCTGCTGGTACCACCAATAACTGTGATATAAGAATAGAAAAGAACGCGCTTTTGAGTATGGCGTTCTACGACACAGTTATGTGTCGTCCCCCTCCCCTCTTCTATCTCACCATCAAACTTAACTCAGAGTTTACCCTCGATGAGAGTTAAATTTAACTCTTTGACTCGAGACCAACGCTCTGAGCGTTAAAAAATTCAACGCGCTGTGCCAGGGCAACGCTCAGAGCGTTGTTTTTAGTTTATCACAAATAAACCCTAAAAATCGTCCGTTTAATGCAGTTCATATATCAAAATTAGTAGAATGACTTCCGCTACTATGTAAACAACTAATTTGACTGTAGTTAATCAGCACATGTGCGTGTTTTGATGTTATTATCACAGTTTTTAATGAAGATTCGAGTGTTTGCGTTTTTTGTTGTTATTGCTAGAGAAATATGTCACGCTTTATATTTACATTTTCTAAGTCTCCTAAGCAAATAATTGTGTCAAACTACTTTAAAACATTGCTGATATTGATGATGATTTTTTTGGTAGTCACAGTTTGTGGACAAAATACGGAATCTGTGCATAATAAGCTAGACACACTAGATTTAGTTGATGAGTGGGCGTAGTCATATTCTGGCCGATCAAAAAGCAACAAAACTAGACCTACCGTAACATCTAATCACTAGTTCTTGGTAGAATATGAAGCTATGGATACTTTTAAAACATTAAACAAGAGGAAAAAGGTTTTTATATGACGTTATTTTTCTTTATTTGTTTGAAAATTATGTAATGCACGATTGCATAATTTATTTTTGTCTTACAAAGGACCACAGAAACACTGGTGTGAATAACACTAAATGTACTAATTGTGGCTATAAGCATGTTTTTTTTTAAATTTGTATTTGGATCTTCTCTTACAAGGGTCTGGGATTTCTTTGAATTTTACAATAGATTTCCCCTTCTGACTCAGTGTTTTGTTTTCAGTGTTCCTAGTTCCGTTGTTCCTTATTAAATGTAGAGATGTCCTGTGCGTTATAACTCTTATGTGGTTCTCCAATAAAAGGTCCGGATAACAATTAGAAATTATGGATACAGTTTTCACTCTGGCGAAGTTCTGGTGTTGTCTTGGCGAGCGTGCAAATCACAGATAAATAAAACTGGGAAATTATCAGCCTATATTCCCTCCAGTGATGTTATGAATCTAATCAGAAAGATCCAATCATTTCAAATCATGCAGGATAGGCTGTAATATTTCAAAATATTCCGACGTGAAATAAGGTGTATGCCTGCAAAGGTCACGTATTACCATATATGGACATCTGATACCTTGTATTCACTCTTACAAACATATTTGAGACTCATATTGTCTAAAATGTAATAAATCCATGATTACTTTTTAACCAAGGACCGGAAGCAATTACATCACATTTCTCTGCCCACCGTGTCACACAGACGGCAATGTCGTTTTATCAGCGGATCAATCTAACCGCGCCGGCGACTATCTCCGTAGCCTGGGATGACCAGGTAACAAACCGGTGACATATTTGCAAGGAGTGTCACGACTGTGATATTTATCACCTACAGGGTGATTTGATAAAATCACATATCTGATACTTAGCAGACAAATAAAGTACAGGAGAGAAGGGGGGGGGGGGTAGGGAGTCAGGGGGGGATGACGAGAAGGGAGGCGGAGGATCTAATTTCTGTGGGCGTGGCAGCAGTTGAGCGGGGCTTCTAAAAAAAGCCGGCACAGTACACTTTCTATCGATCTTGATCTATGCAGGCTGCGATACCTAGCCGGAGAGAACCTAAGACTCAGCGACGGACAGTAGCTGATCGGCAGCGCGTGCACTTTAGGCACGGCTGTCATTTGGGACCGCACATGGCGACACACACCACATCGTCTAACAAAAAGAGACGACAGAGGGTCACGGGAGTGCCATGCGGCGTGTTACTATGGTCGATCACGTCACTGAGTAATATGTATTCCGTACGCGATCAGATGCGTACTGCTCTCCTCTCATCATATCACATCTAGCGTAGGTGTCGACAAGAGTTCGTCGCGATGCCACGCAAGTATGCATCAATGGCGATAACTCCGAGGTGGCTTTGTGTTTCCTGGTCATAACAACTAGTATGGGAGAGAGGCTTCATGCGTGGTGCTACGTAGTGTAGAAAGGCGAGGAGGTTGTGTTGACGTCGGCATAACACTCTCAATCATCATGTTAACAGTTGTCTCTTGACTGCGAGACTACGAGCTGGGAGCACTGATCCGACGGAGTGAGTAGGGCAGCAGCTGATAGGCCGGTAGTGTGATGGCATCTGACAACGGCAATGGCAGTCCTGAAATCTGGGGCTATGTGTTTTCTGGTGACGCGATATCTTTGGATTGTAGAGGGAGTACCACTGCGTCTGTATCAGTCGACCGGCGACATGCTTTAGAGACTACCACGACAACGAGGCGTGTATATCCTATGCAAGTAGTTCGACTACGTTCTTAGTGCAATTATGAGTGTCATAGTATCGTACAAGCAGGCGGATATATGTTATGGTACTGACTTATTGAAGACACGTGCTTGTTGCGAGTTATATGATGTGACTAGCATAGTCGTGAACGAGAGTATGAGGGATGGCGGTTCTTGCTCGCAGCACGACAGGTCTACTGGCGCTAGAATTTCTGATATGTTAGTTGTGTTAGGGTGTCGAAGGCGAGCGATGAGGAGTTAAGAGTGCTATGGCAGGGTGGAGTGCGTACAATTAGCTAGTGACGGTCGGGGGAGAAGTTTGGGGGCGGGAGGATGGGCGCGGATGGGGGTTAATAGTTGTATAGTGGGATACATAGTTTGTATGTTTGAAAAAGACGATGATGGGTTATACTGGCGTGCGTACATATCTATATTCTAATCAAGAGTCTAGAACGCTCACGATAAATTATCTCGAGATTTCAGTGTAGTATCTGCATTGAGCACTGGAGAGTGGCGGGGTGATAGGTAAGAGAGAGTGTGGTGTTATAAGTGTGTGGGATGTGTAGATTAATAATTGTTCATTTAGTGCGATGATGCAGAGTTCGTCGGGTATATAATTGATTCATTCATGTAGATAGCTGTATGAGGTGGTCACTGTATCATGCTCAAATCTTAAGTTGTATAAGTGCGTGTGGCATTAGCAATTTTGTCTTTGGATGTTGAGTGGTCTTTGTACAGTAGGGTGTCTGTGTGTGACGTTGTTTGTGGTAAAATGTATGGCTCATGTAGCAAATTTACGACAAGTGGAATAAGTTCAAAATTAGTATATGGTTGAAGCTAGTATATGGTATGGAAATCAGGTGGGTGGACAGAGCCCTATGTATACGTTCTGAGACCATGTTGGGGTGATTAAAACGTTTTGGTTAGTGGGGGTTGTTGTACTGGTGTGTGTTGATTTTGATGAGAGATACAATATTGTGGTGTGAAACAAGGGGAGCTGGGGGGTGGACAATACACAGCGGGTGAGGGTGGTAGAGTAGAGGGAGTGGATTGACTGATGGGATACTAGTTTGTTTGGTGGGCGAGATGAGGGGGATGGGGTGTTGGTGTAGTGTGACTTATATATTCATGTGCATATCTACTCTTGTGTAGTGTATATTTTTACACTAGATGGTAAGAGAGTAGTGAGGGGATTGTGGGCGAGTTCTCTAGGTGCGCAGAGATGAGCATGTGGGACGAGGGGGCATGTGTAAACACTGGAGGTGAGAGTCAGGTCTGTGAGAGGATGATTGTTAGTAGACAGTGGGGGACATGAGAGAGCTGGTCAGGACTGAGGAGTGGTCGTGATAGGTAGAGGGTAGAATATAGGACACATTAGTAAGTGATAGGTTGAGGTGGGAATGAGTGCATGGTGGATGGGTATGGAGCACGTGTTTAAGCAGGGGAGGGTAGAGCGAGAACAGATTGTAGGTGTAGCGTCAAAGATGTATGGGACGGGAGTATATGAGTGCAGGAGCGGGAGGGGACTTGGCCTGGGAATGGTAACAGGGGTTTGAGGTTTTCATAGGGACAGGAGGGGGGTGGGAGGGGTGGAAACAGATGTTATACGTTCTATGGAGGTGATTTTGGTATATTTGAGTTATGTGGAAGTTTTATTGTTAATTTTTGTGTGGACCTGCACTTTTATACTGACATGTCGTGTCGTGAGCACTTGAGGGGTGACCTTACCTTATACGTCCCTTTAGTCAGCATGGTGACATAGTGTAGCTACACTGGTCTGTAACCGACTTCAGGTGGACTGGCTGGAGGTTTTTGAGAGCAGGCGCTGGACAGCTGGCTGTACAGTAGGGGGAGATAGGGATGTGATGGCGCGGCATGTTGGCAGTGGACTGGGTTATAGCTTGATAGGAGGTAGGGCAGGGAAGTGAGGGACACACAGGTCAGTGTTGAGGTAGGGGGTAAGGATGCCGAGGGCTCGTTACACTCAGGATCTAGGGGAGGCATATATCATAAAGGGGGAAAACGGGTAGTAGTGATGGATGCGTACAAGGAGAGGGAGTTGAGAGCGAGGGCGAAGTTTCTATGATCTTATGAGGATTTATAGAACTGCATCTGCACTGCGGCTAGAGAGTTGACGTGTGCGAGAAGGGAATGATGCGCACGTAGAGGGCGAGATTAGGGGTAAGGAGTGTGTCGTACTACGTGGTTGATGGGCCGTTATGTCATTTTTATATTGAAAGCGGGATTGGACATAGGTGATGAGACACGTCGGTGAAGGTGAGGTATTTACGGACAGTTATCATATTAGGGGGAGTGCTCATGGGGTAGTTCCCTAGGCGGGCGTAAAGACAGGGTACAAGAGTGAGCTTGGGCCTACTGTTCAGTAAAGTATGGTGGGGCGGTGTACGGATCAAGATGCACCCCACACATCACGTCCAGAGGAAGGCTTGTGGTGTAGTGGGGATCAGAGTGCGAGTCTAGAGTGAGAGGTGTAGACTCACGTGACATAGGTAGAACCCAAGACCCGCAACCTGATCAAGCGGTGCGAAGGGTGAACAGCAGGGAGAGAGTACCAGGGGAGGCTCGAGGGGTACCGCCGGCACCCGGGCCCCCCGGTCACCTCCCCCGCCCCGTGCTAGCCCCGGGCAGGGAAGGGAGCGTGAGGTGTAAGAGTCATGGGACCCGGTGTCAGCAATTCTTAGCGTTCGGTTTTCACCCGTCCGTGTTTCTTGGGGAGTTCGGGAGTTGTCCGTTGGCAACGTTTCGTGAAAGGGTGAGTGGGAGTAAAGGGGGGTTGAGGATTCGTGGGGATAAGGGTGCAGCGATCGACGGAGTGGTAAGGGACGTCGAGTGGGTCATTAGTGACCGGCGGACTGGGAGTGTAGGAGGAGTGTAGAGATGCAGGGTGACGTGGGAGGCTAGCAAGCAGGCTGCGCCAGAGTCGAGTGGAGTGTGGTGAGAGTGAGGGGAAGTTCGGAAGACTCTAGTGCGAGAGGGGGGATTCGCAGCTCGGACGCCGGTGCACGCAAGCTTCGTGGGTTCGAAGGGAGCTCGATACTTGAGTCATTTGCGATGTTGTGAGGTTCTACGAAGGCGATTGCTACGGGCGGATCCGTGCGGGCCATTGAGTGTAGGGGAGAGTTGGGTCACCGCCTGAGGGAGGACAGTGACAGGTTGTGATTGGTTATCACCGCGACTCACTTGGAGCTTATAGCGTACAAATGCAACGGGGTGTGGACTCTCGCGGGGGAGAGGTGCTGTTGATAGGGCTCCTATTGATACTTTACAGCCAGTCGATGTTACTTGGCTGATTGAGAGGGTGGGGGCGCATGACCGTGCAGGCGTTGTTAAGACACGTCTACTGTTGTGGGTACCGGGGAGAAAGTGGAGGCCCAGCAATCGTGTAAGAGAGAGTGTATTCGTGAGGGGTAGGGGGATGGCTGGGGAGGTGAAGTAAAGGCCGGACTGAGTGATAGCGTGTCGCGGAGAGATAGAGCGGGACACATGACGTTCAAACCCCTGAGTCGAAAACCCCCGCCCCCCCCCCCCCCCCCCCCGCCCTTATTCGTTGACAATCGTTGCCTGCTAGATATCCCCACCGTCTGCCCCTATGTCGGGAGGTTATTTGTCCTGCAGATGTCGGGGGGACACACACTGTGTCACCCCCCCCGCCCCCGACAACAGGGTGAGATGATTGGTTGTCGGTGGTAGAGTGAGAGGGGAGCGTTCAAAGGTGGCGTGCAATGGAATGCAAAGGATGAGCGCAGTGGAGATGGCTACTTATCCGGCGTATAAATTTATTGATGTGCGAGTAATGCGCTTCGAGGTTTTAGCTTGGGAGTTGTGGGGTGCACTGTGCTTGTATTAGATATGGTATTAGACTGTAACTCCCCAAAAATGTGCGCTTGTTGGGGGTTGGGTGAGGAGGGTTGTGGTTCGTGTTTTGTCACGGAGTGGTGGGGTGGGTGGGGGTGTTTGTGTAGAATGGGGGTTAAGGTGTGTTGGGGTAGTGGGAGGAGTGTCGGGGTTAGGGGGTGTGTCCCATGTGATGGAGTAATAGTAGAAGTGACACAGGTATTTGGGAGAGTGCACCCCCCAACCACTCCTTCGCTTTCACGGGCTTCCTAGTCCATGTCTAGCGAGTCCTTTATGTTGTGGATGGGCCCCTGAAGGGACGGGGGTAGAGTAATCCCGGAGCGTAGGAGCGGTGCCAGGTTGGTGGGTCTCACGGATGGGGAGCGGCGATTGCCAAGGCGAGAAAGCCGTAGGGGCACTCCGCCCTGTCGGGGGGGTAAGGGTATGGTTAGGTGGGGGGGGGGGGGGGGGGGCGCGGGGGGGGGGGGGGGGGGGGGCGGGGGGGGGGGGGGGGGGGTGGGTGTGGGGGGGCGGGGGGGGGGGGGGGGGGGGGGGGGGGGGGGGGGGGGGGGGAGGGGGGGCGGGGGGGGGGGGGGGGGGGGGGGGGGGGCAGGGGGGCAGGGGGGAGGGGGTGCTTGGGTGGAGGGGGGGGGGTCGGGGATGGGGTGGGGGGGGGGTGTGGGGGGGGGCGGTGGTGGGGGGGGCATGTGGTTGAGGGGGGTAGGGGGTGAGGGGGGGTGTGGGGGGGGGGGGGGGGGGGGGGGGGGGGGGGGGGGTTGGGGGGGGGGGGGGGGGGGGGGGGGGGGTGGGGTGGAGGGGGGGGGGGGGGGGTGGGGGGGGGTGGGTGGGGTGTGGAGGGGGGGGGTGGAGGGGGGGGCTCGACAGGGTGGGGGGGGAGGGGGGGGCTGGGAGGGGGATCTTTAGGGGGGGGGAGGGGGGTGGTGTGTGGGAGGGTGGAGGGGGGGGTGGGTCGGGGAGGGGGGTGGGGGGGGGGGGAGGGGAGGGATTGTGAGGGGGGGGGGGTGGGGGGGTGGGGGAGGGATAGGGGGGCGGCGGGGGGGTGTGGGGTGGGGGTTGAGCCCAGGGGGGGGGGGGGGTTTGGGGAGAGGGAGGGGGTGGGGTAGTGGGGGGGATCGTAAACTGGGGAGGGGGGAGGCGGGGCTAGGACGGGGCTCGTTGGGGGTGGAGAGGGGGGGGGGCTGCAAGGAGTTGGGGGGGGGGAGGGGTAATGGGGTATTACGGGCTGCGACATGGGATGGGGGGCGGGTTTGAGTGGTCTATACACAACTGCAAGGGGTGGGGGGGGGGGTTTTATGGACTAGCGTGGATACTGGGTGCGAGGACTCATTAGTGGGGGGGGGGGGGGGGAAGCATGCGATGATGAATGGTTAAAAACCCCAGGGGTGGGTGGGGGGGAGGGCGGGGGGGGGGGGCGGGGGACGGGAGTGGGGTAGGAGGTCAGGGGGGGGGACGGCGTTCTTACAGGTGCAGGAGTGGGGTTTGGGGGCGGGGGGTTTTGGGGGGTGGGTGGGAGGGGCAGCGGGGGGGGGCGTGTATCTGAGGGAGGCAGGAATACGGTCTTCTCTGGATTATATTCTGGCCAGTGACTCACAGCATCATACCGCACATCAGCAACAGGACGAATATTTTGGCAGCAGCACGTCCCTTGCAGCAAGGTCGGGGTAACTACTTGGTTGGCTTCGTCATATGTCCTCAAGACCCGTCAGGTGTCGGTGTCTGGCACTTGGTACCAAAAACTAAGAGAAAACAAATGCCTCTTTTGAGTAACGTGTCTTCTGATATAAACATCATGTGACCTCCTCTTCCATCCGCAATTTCATCTTCCTCAGAATTTCACCCGCTAAACTTGAGCATTAAATCTGAACCCAATGAGTCAGATGAAGTGTTTAGGTGAGCGTAAGGCTTCACAATGCATTCTATACATTTATAATATACATATACAACTTTATGAATTGTTGGTATAATAAATATATACACCATGATGTCATCATGATCCACTCCCTGCTCCCTGTGAAGTCTGGATTTACCTCTGTTATTGGCTCCTTGTGAGGAATTCCGCAAAATGCAGCCACTAGCGCTTGCAGTGGGTGTTTATGTGGCAAGTTATTTTATGTGATGAGGTTGCCAACCACTTGTGCAACTGTACATTCACAAGCAATTTTTGCAAATCAAATGCAATTATAAAATAATACAATATACATATTACAATGTACCGCAAAATTGTGCGAATTTATAGACGTGATGCACAGGAAAAGCAGTTACTCACTGCAACTAGTTTACGATGCAGTTATGCCTCAGATAGATGAAGTTATAGCGTACTGATACTTTTAGCTATTTTCACAAGAGGAGGTTCCTAAGGCTTGGGCTTTCAGTATTATTATGGAAGTTTTACACTCTCTATTTTTAGCAACTACTCCTAATCCTGTGGCCAGTCTTATAGGGAATACTATTTACGAGCTCTTACTGTTGCTGTATGTGATCTACTCTTACGAGATAGAGAAATGCGGTGCTTAAAACTTAAAATGCTCTAGATAAGAAACTGACGTTGATGACGATGATGTTGATGATGATGTTTCTATTCATGTTGCTTGGGCCTATGGTTTAGCAGATTTACTATTTAACATTGTCAATAAATTGTCATGCTGTAAATAATATTTATTAAATATACTGTGAGCTTAAGATATAATAATTTTTATGCAGAAGTTCCGTGAGACCTTACAAATTATTTTAATTGTTCCGCCAAGGTAAGAAGGTTGAGAATCAGTGATATAAGATATTGCGCTTTACATATTATTATCAAAATCATAATGTCACGCGACCTATACTCAAAGTTACTTAGCATTTTCCCTTCTAGGGTTGTACTATCACATAGTTGTGTGTTACAACAAATCATCTGGACTTAAGCGATTATTTCTTTTACCAGTGTTCCAATAGAAAGAGTCCGGAGCAGAGTTAGTTAAAGTTCTGGTTAAAATGTAGCGTTTTGAAGCCGTACGTCGCCGGAGGGCGATCCACCCGGCGAGATAGTGATAATGAACTTGATGTGTACGTAGGAATCCGAAATAAATTGTTAAAGATGTAGGAGCAGATGATTTTAGTACGCAGTCGACGAGGTATTCGTTATACAGATGAAGTCTGTAGGATTAGAACTCAAATCTTGCACCTACAAGTAATCAGCGAGAGACACGTCAATTTCTTAGTTTAGAGTCCGGAGAAGAGTTCGAGCTGAATGTTTTGAAGAGCTAGCAGAACTCAAGTCAGTCTCAAGTATATATATTGCGTTAGCAAATGTGAATATATCATTACTGCAGTTAAAAATCAGAAGCTCCAGATATTCAATTGGACTTCGAGTTGAAGAGGTTTTGTTACCACAGTTCAGAATTTAAATACTATGTACATACTCAGTGATATTATTAATTGTGTAAGTGAGAATTCTAAGGATCTCATGTAAGTTGGACATTTTAAATTGTATTTGTAAGAGTGATATATCTAACCCTAGCGTAAAGTGAACATTGCTATACCAGTAAGAATTAAGAATCGAGAAAGACATTAAAGATAAACTTTTTTTTTTTTAAATAAAGTTTTGCCTCGTTTTGGCGAGACGCGTCCCGTTCAACCTAGTCGGTTATATTAGGGCGCATGTCCAAATATAAAAGACCCTAAGATCTAGGGGATGCCACTAAAAGAGAAACTGGCTCCTAAAGAACTAACTGTATTTTCAGAACTTTACGTTTCTACTAGAGAAGCATTGATTGACATTGATCCGGAACTACTAGATAATCTTGAATTAGATGAAAGTTTGACAACTGAGAACTGAGGATAGATAGATAGATAGATAGATAGATAGATAGATAGATAGATAGATAGATAGATAGATAGATAGATAGATAGATAGATAGATAGATAGATAGATAGATAGATAGATAGATAGATAGATAGATAGATAGATAGAACGAACGAACGAACGAACGAACGAACTTTATTTTCGAAGGGTAAAGAATTGGGCGCGCAGGCCCGTCTAACATTCTGCCCTTCCACTCTCATTAATCTTGCATACTATATCCTTTCATTCCCACATGATGCTTTAAGCATTAATTTAAAGGCATGCAACATTATAAAGTTACCATAACAGCATTCATTTACAGTATGCAAGCATAATAATAAAAAAATTAGTAGGGTTTTTTTTTTTTTTTTGAAACAAACAAGCTAGTAAATGGGGGAAAAAAGTAATAATAAAATAAAATAAATAAAACAATAAATAAAAATAAATAAATTCTGTATACCGACACTCACTCATGCGATAGATAGATAGGTAGGTAGGTAGGTAGGTAGGTAGGTAGGTAGGTAGGTAGGTAGGTAGGTAGGTAGGTAGGTAGGTAGGTAGGTAGGTAGGTAGGTAGGTAGGTAGGTAGGTAGGTAGGTAGGTAGGTAGGTAGGTAGGTAGGTAGGTAGGTAGGTAGGTAGGTAGGTAGGTAGGTAGGTAGGTAGGTAGGTAGGTAGGTAGTTGGTAGGTAGGTAGGTAGGTAGGTAGGTAGGTAGGTAGGTAGGTAGGTAGGTAGGTAGGTAGGTAGGTAGGTAGGTAGGTAGGTAGGTAGGTAGGTAGGTAGGTAGGTAGGTAGGTAGGTAGGTAGGTAGGTAGGTAGGTAGGTAGGTAGGTAGGTAGGTAGGTAGGTAGGTAGGTAGGTAGGTAGGTAGGTAGGTAGGTAGGTAGGTAGGTAGGTAGGTAGGTAGGTAGGTAGGGAGGTAGGTAGATAGATAGATAGATAGATAGATAGATAGATAGATAGATAGATAGATAGATAGATAGATAGATAGATAGATAGATAGATAGATAGATAGATAGATAGATAGATAGATTTACAGACATATACAAAGATCTACTTGCCGGACCCAGGGCGGGTATGTCTACTGGTGTTACAATCACTTCAGCGAGGTCGTGCTCCTTAAACTCGTGTCTGATCTGGGCTTTGTTGTCTAGGTTACCATTCACAACACTTGGTAAGTTTAGTATGATTTCTGAATAACCTGAATGTGATTGAGAGAGTATGACGTTAGTGAAACAACTTGACTAATGGATTGATGACCAGTAAATGTCATTAAACCATTTCTACATGTACGGTAGAACTCCATTTGGGCTCTCAATCTAAAACCTGTCCACATATTTGCGAAGCGTTACATGAGAAGTTAAATCTTTCTACAGGTAAAATAAATGGTAATGGTAGTACCATAGGAGATACTGCCGCAGATGAGTGAATATTACACACATCAAGGTATGTGTCAGGCACTCGTGAGAAATAAACAAGTAGAAAACCAGATGAGTGAATATTACACACATCAAAGTATGTGTCAAGCACTCGTGAGAAATAAACATGTAGAAAACCAGACGGCAGACAAACAACAGATGAGTGAATATTACACACATCAAGGTATGTGTCAAGCACTTGTGAGAAATAAACAAGTAGAAAACCAGATGAGTGAATATTACACACATCAAGGTATGTGTCAAGCACTCGTGAGAAATAAACATGTAGAAAACCAGATGAGTGAATATTACACATATCAAGGTATGTGTCAGGCACTTGTGAGAAATAAACAAGTAGAAAACCAGATGAGTGAATATTACACACATCAAGGTATGTGTCAAGCACTCGTGAGAAATAAACATGTAGAAAACCAGATGAGTGAATATTACACACATCAAGGTATGTGTCAGGCACTCGTGAGAAATAAACAAGTAGAAAACCAGACGGCAGACAAACAACAGATGAGTGAATATTACTCACTTCAAGGTATGTGTCAAGCACTCGTGAGAAATAGTCAAGTAGAAAACCAGACGGCAGACAAACAACAGAAGTGAGTATCTCACAGAGAATCGAACCCAGGACCTTTCAAACGGCACTACCGCTCAGCTACGGAAGCGAATCCCACTATCTCCCTGTCAGCTAGGCATCACAAAATAGTGCTTCGTTGAATGGGGGTCTTTAGCGCGATTCGCAACACGTAACACTGGATATGTACCTAGAGCGATCCAGCCTTAATTAATGACGCAATCACTTCTGTTGTTCCCCCTATTATACAGCATAGGTCGTAGACGAGTGAAGAGTTAGTGACGTCACATTCTACGTATGATTTTTTTTTTTTTAATGAGGCGGGTAACCAGTTCCCGTCTTCGCTCCTTTTTTAAATTGTCCTAACTCAAGAGCAGAGACAGGTACCCGTTTTTTACACAAGTAGAATAAATCAGACCTAGAGGTCTTTTAAATTTCAACATCCGCCTTAATATAACCGGCTAGGTTGAACCCGATGAGCTTCGCCAAAACGAGGCGAAGT
Source organism: Oreohelix idahoensis (assembly GCA_024509875.1). Taxonomy (NCBI): domain Eukaryota; kingdom Metazoa; phylum Mollusca; class Gastropoda; order Stylommatophora; family Oreohelicidae; genus Oreohelix; species Oreohelix idahoensis. Next base: position 20,489 of record JAMPIV010009050.1, read on the forward strand.
TTTACTTAATAAAAAATAGGACCAGATTACACCTGGGTAGACTAAAGCGTTTGGTTCCCGGAACCCGGAAACTTTCCAACGAAAGGAATGCGTTGGAACCGGTTTAGCCAATTTAACGCTCGTTGTTGTAGATGTTAAAATGTTACTGCTATCTTGTCATTTTTTTTTCTATAACCAGCGGCACTCGAGCTTTTCCAGCTGTTTCGGCCCAATGACATGTCATTGCGAGGCTTGGGGGTCAGTGGACTTTCCTTCCAACCCGGTCAGGAGCTTCGCTCCTTCCCATCCACACGGGATTTATGTGCAGGAGCCGTTCAGATTATTCAGTCAAATTTCCGGTCGTAAACATTTCTTCAAACGCCGACGGCCGGGTTTGAACGATGAACACCTGGTCGCCAGTACAACGTTGTAGCCATTACACCAGCGCGGCTCCCATCTTGTCATTAGTTTGTAAGTAAATAACTACACCATTTTTAAACATAAACTACATTAGAGCGTCGATGACCCGAACTAATTGGGACCAAGATTGGCTCGGTTAATCAAATGTTCGGATAATCAGACATAGAATACTCAGTTTAGACGAAATACAATGTAATCAGGCCTGCAATTAAGGTCTCGGGAAACGTCCTGCGTCCGCACAGCTCCTGTAATGACATCTTAATTTTTAAGTCTTGTAATAGACACATTAAGACTATTTCTGTGCAGCTCTGGTCATATGACTAATCGGAAAGCAGTATGAGTATTGATTTGGTTTGGTTTGGTTTGGTTTTAAGGACTACCTTCATTGCACACGAACAATTCCATCAGGGCTCTAATCTCCTCCCCTAGATCACACAACAAGGATCTCAGCACAGTGTACGAACTCCGTAGTACCGGCGAGAATTCCAATGTGTGTATGTAGGAATCACACATTCTATAAATATTTTTGTGGTGGGTAGGTTTCTAATTTTTAAATTTTGCCAGGGCAGCTGCCTTATGGCCTACTCTTTACGATTTACATCTGCCGTGAGATTTTTAACGTGCACAACTTGCACACGGGACCTCCTGTAGCAAAGTTAGATTTTGCTGGGGAGGTTATGATGGTATCCTAAAAGAATGAAATCCGTGTATGTATTAACCGTGTGAGGTCAAGCACATGTAGGCCCCTGACTCTATAAATGATGATGATGAATTATGTGCAGGGAACCTAACGCTACCTCCCTAGATCTCACACGGTCACTGTGTTGGCTCTAGTGTCTGGTGTATGATGTACCTAGTGTCTAGGGGAGAAATGAAATGATGGTACAAAACACAAAAACACTGTAAGTTTCTATGAGGAAGTGAATAAAACCTGTGGTTAAGGTTTTCTTTAAATTTGATAATTTTTTATACAATTTATTTTGCCTGTCCAGTCATATCGTTTGGACAGGTCTTTGAAAATGAGGACAAGATAGTTTACATAAAAGATTAACTAAAATTGTGTGGACAATCTGCCCAAATAACTACAATGTTAATATATGTCTTTCCTGTTGGAATGTTCACAGTTTACACTATGTTCTTCTAAGAGGGAGAGTCACTGTGTATGAGGGGCTGTATTATCATCATACCCCACAAAAGTCCTGAGTATGACTTGAAATACCAAGGTTTATTTAAACCGAAACTGTCAGATGTACCCAGGTCCTTAACATATCACCTGGGGTTTCTTGTTGAAAGATAAGATATTGTGTAGTTGCAGGAATATTGATATCACATCACACGCCCAAGCTCCTGCTGTTATCTCTTGAAAAGCATACATGAAATGTCGAAGACTTCTTGGCGTTATCGTCACTCCTCAGGTTTCCTGTCACCAGCTGGCAACAGGAAACAAAACCTCTGCAACAAAAGGACACCCTGGCCTTTTACATCTGATCACTTATTCTTTTATTTAATTTCATACGTGGGTATGGGGTCAGCCTCGCGTGCATTTCAGGTGCACTCACCCCCTAATTTTTCATGACTCCCACCTTGCTGTGACCACCCTTCAGGTCCTTATGGCAGATACACCACTGTACGTTTACATAGTTTTCCTCAATAATATAATGTGGGGTAATCACATTTCCTTTTATATATTTTTCTCATTTTTTTCTTTTTAAATATAAATCCTTCAGGCATGTTGAACAGTGTTCATTGAACACGGAGGCTTACTAATATACTCTAATACAATAATATTGAAACATAATCATGACAACATACATTAGTTAGATACATTTCAACGTGAGGACTCAACAATGTCTGCTCTCGGCACGTCCTTCACTTTTTCCCAATAGCAGTATCTAACTTTGGTAATGGGATTAAACATATTTAATTCATAAAGCATTTTTACCACAAATCAAGAAATATAAACAAATGACGCTGACTTTGCAAAGAAATGGCCTCAGTTTCTTCTGCTCCGTCCAGACTGTGAAATACTTATGTAGTTATTTAATTTACGTTTAAATTTATCACAGCCGTTCTCAGCGTATCTGAATAAAAAAAATACAGTTCAACTGGCAATGAATAGTGAAAGCTTTTGCTAATATTTAGTAGCACTGGCCAATCGAAAGCTTGCGACTACCAGAATTCAAATGCAGTTTTTGAAAAACAAAAATAATTCCAAACATACTCTGCGTCTGGTAGTCGATTGGCCAGTCCTCTTTATTTATGCCAATACAAAACGATGTTAGTTTTTTCAGTAGTTGAAATAGATTTTGAGTTATAGCACTTAGTTGCTTGTTAGCTATCGAATTATTTAGAGAGTATCTCGTGATAGTTTCGAGAGACAGATTACAGACAGCGTGAAAAGCGCTGATATATTTATTCTGTAATGTTTGAGCGGAGTGAGAATAGCTCGCGGCTAGGAGCAGATGATTGATTGACTGAGTTGTGTTGACCGTGAGGAAGTCTCGTGTCTGCTTTTGAGCGGGACGAGTGTGTTATCTAGGGAGAGTGTTCCGGGCGTTTTGACCGGGTAGGAAGACAGTGTTTTTGGGAAGTGTGAAATGCCTGTACAGTGCTGAATTTAAAATGTCGACGGATTTTTCGCTGTGGGTACAGCGTAGTATGAAACTGCAGTTTTGATTATTGTGGAAATGTTTATAACTGCAGTGTGCAGTCTTTAAAGGCCATTATCTCCTGTGTGAGGAGTCTTGATTAATAAGAGTACTTTAGGCCATGAATCATTAGCTCCTGTGAGAGGATTGTTATTGAGGATTCTTTATAGCGCTGAGTTTAATAAGAGTACTTTAGGCCATGAATCATGATATCATTGTAGCTGCCGAGTGCGCAGTTATTATGTGGTACTTTATATCTTGTGTTGTGCTGTGAACGGTATTCTATGTGTATTTCATCAATGTGTTGTGACGTGAATAAACCCATATGAAATGTCATCAGTCGTTTACAACCATCCATGACTCTTGTGTACGTACCTGTGGTGTAAACGACTAAACCAACACACGCACTTAATATTACAAGTGTGACAGGGAACTTAACACGTATTTAGAAATAGCCCCGGAGTGGGCGTGGTCTATCTGTATCGAGAACTTGTGCATCGCTTACCAGTAGACTTCTACAGTGTTTGCCTGTGTGGCGTATATGTATGTATCAAATGTAGACATTACCAGATCCACAACACAGCAGCAACGTTAGCAGATAATCAATAAGACACCCTTACCGTACCATACACCAATCCTTTGTATCAGTTTCAGTGACAGCCATGATTGACTTTCACGTGCTTGACGGAGGTACAACAGTAATGACCTCCCGGATTTTCCTATTATCTTTAGGGGGGTGTAACAGTGGTGTGCTAGTTTTATAGGATCAGACACCCGCGAAATTCGCGTGATATTAATTCACAAGTGTTAGCGTGTAGCCTGAGTGGCGATAGTATATGAAAGACAGACATCACATTTGAGAGCTGTATCCAGGCCCAAGAAAAACTTATTCAGTATCAGTTAAACTGGGAACTGTTAACTCAAGTCGCAAGTCGCAACTCGCAAGTCAAGAAATTTATTACTCAAGATTATGAGATGTCATGATATACAGTGGCGTCTGTATACCAGTACAAGTAATCATCTGGCAGTATGAACGAGCGGTGTACCTCCTTTCAACGAAATTGACAGACGGTGACCCATTTCCTGCTTTCCTGTGCGGTGTGTTAGCACGTAGCGTGCTGAATCGAGGACCTGAGCGGAATCAAGGTGTCAAGTTCCAATGCCTTTCTGTTGTCGATTGTTTTACCATTGAACTTTGTGATATCCAGGGTGTTAACGGAAAGGAACAGAAGAGTTTTCATTCAAGATAAGTGATTATGTTTGTGATGTGAACTGTGTCACCTTAACTATGTCAACGAGCCTTCCTGTGCTTTGCATCTCCTATACTGTTGAAATCTGTTGTTTTTGTTGTCTAATTCTATATAGACATATTATTAGGATTTAGTATTGATGCTAAGTATTGATGGTTGTATGATATATGTTGACTTCCCTCAGATGGAAGAGGAATTGATGATACAAAGTTTATGAATAATATTTTTGGTATACATACTGAACTGTGTGAAATGGAAGGGTAATTGTCAGAACTTCTTGAAACATAAACTTGCGACATTAATAATTATATTGATATAGATATATAGTTAACTGAGTGATTGAATCACCATGGATTTTGATAATAATCCTGCAGATATAAGGCCTATGTTGGAAAGTGCATTGTTAATAGGTAGAGATGAAAAGGGATTGAGAGGTCCAAGACTTGGAGTATGGATCATGGACGATTTGTTGGTTAATGTGTCAGTATCCCTAAAGTTATTTGCTGAACATAACTTTAAGCTTCTTTGTAATTCAATAATGGCTAAGGATTTGATTGATTTGTTACAGCACCTTCGTGTGTTTTTGAAACAGTATATTGAGCTTGAGCACGGACATGTAGTTCAAAGGATATTCAAAATAATCCACAACGGTAATCCTGATGAGCAGAAAAAGGAATTAGGAAATGAGAATCAATTAAAAATCAACAAACAAAATGCTCTACAGGAAAGAGCCAATTTTCTACAGGATATTGCCGAAAAGAAGGAATTAAGAGAAACAGTGTCGAGACTAACACATGATCTAGATAAGTCAAACACGGAACTTACTAAAGTGCAAGCGGCGTTAGATGCTGCATTGGGCAAAATCAAAGATTTGGAAGATCAAGTGCATTATAGAGATGGTGAAGTAAGTGATCTCAAGCAACAACTTCAGGAAAACAAAGAGAGGTGTAGTAAATTGGAAGCTGAGACAACTGACCGTGATAGGTCGTATACAAACACACTTCTTGATTTGTTGAATAAAGTAAATTCTGGTATTGAAGAAGAGAATTATACTGTATTTCCAAATGAAGTTGAAGAACTAATGAATGATGAGGATAGTGAGAATGAAACACGACAACTAAGTGTAAATGAAGAAAAGGATGAGAAAGACAAATTAGAAGAGTTAACGACTGAGAGAGAGAATGATTAAGATTGAGAGATTGTTAACAGAGGAGAGAAGTAAAGTTTTGACATTTGACAAATTAAATAGGAAATTAAGTGAAGAAATTTCACAAAAAAATGTTGAAATTGCAGAAAGTACAAAAAGGGTAGAGGGTCTACTCGATGTTATTTTAAACAGCGGAATATGGTCTACTGTCAATGTTGACAATACTAGACAGAAAGTTGTTTGCCAACAGGTTAAAAAGATCCAGCCCTATACAATCTTTGCGGATAGAAAGGTTAAATGTAATGAACAAATATAACTTTCGAAGATCTTTTGATTCTGCTTCCAATAGCAACGAATCTTGGCGGAAGTGTAATAGAGAGAATGATAAGGTAACAGTCAGTCCTGAGAGATTTCAAGCTAAAAGCCTAAAGATTAAACGAGTAACTGATTTTGGAAGTTCTCAGAAGATGATAGCAAGGGATAAAGTTATAAGTAGTGGTTCCAAGGATGAAACCCATTATAGGCGTAACGATAAAGATACTTATAGATCTGCAGATGATACTGCAAACAAGCATATTGTCAAAGAAAAGAATGGGAAAAGTTTTTGTAGGAGAGATGTTTCTAAGGTTAGAAAGTACCAAGGAAATTCATATGATAATAATTTTCCTTCTCAGAGAGATAAGAGACAAGTTAATGTATCTCAACAGTTTAATTCTCAGAATTTTGAAAATAATGGTACAGACAAATACAAGAAGAGTTTTCAATCGTGCAATAATTTTTCTGACAGATTTTTTGTGCGGAGTAGAAACGTTAATCATAACAAGCCTAACTGGGATTATAGACATAATAATAGTCTCAAACAAAGAGGAAATGATGATAAATATTTTGATCGAACGACGAATAAGTGCAATTATGCTAATTTTGCTCGACATGAGCCTAGAAGCATTGTTATTAAGCAAAGTAGCAATGATAATGATGTCACAAATACTACTGCTTGTTATGTTTCTGATTTTGAAAGAGCAGCACGCTGTTGTGAACTTAAAGGAAGAGTCGATGACAGCGTGGGGTGACCAGATTTCCACACGAACCACAGTGCGGGGTAATTGTTTGTTTAACCTCTCCGTTGTTCGTAGTAAATTTCACCATTCATTAAAATGGAATTTTCATTTGTATTTTTTGAACAGAGGCGACTTCTTGATATGGGTCAGCGCTCCTGTTTACGTTAACGGCTGTTTACGGTAGCGGCAAGAATATAGGTCAACATTGTGCCCGAGTGAGTGTTTTCTCAAGCAGAACATATCAGCGTGCTAACCATGATTCGACGTTTTACCCCTAGTGTTTATGAGATGTCGGCAAGACCTATGGAGATTTTTGTTTGCGTTTGATTTTTTGTTTTGTTTGTTTATTAGGACAGTAGATGTTAATGTATTCTATTGCATAGATCATTATAGGTTGTTATATTATGATCATCATCTTTACGCATCATTTGATGTCTATTGTTTTTTCTTGATATGTATGACTGTTTTAATTATAAATTAGTTCATTTCGATGCTATTTTTTATACTATTGTGTTTTGGATAATATGTAGTATGTTAGATGGTAGTGACGTGTTGTTTACTATTCATGAATGCAATGAGCAGATTTATATTTAACCTTACTGGTTACAAACTTATGCCTATTTTTTATACTCTGGTGTAGAACTTGCAGTTTTTTTTTTGGTATTTGTTTTACAGATGTGTTGGGTAGAATAGTTTTGTACATGATGAGTTTGTTAGCCCTATGCACATACTCATTAGTTGTAATGTTACAATTATTATTTTAATATATCAGATGGAGATAAATATAAATTTATAACTGAATAACACTATAGCTAAGCTGAACGTGATTGTCAGCCGGAAATATTTAAAAGTTTAAATTGAACTGTATAGAGAAAATTAACAGCGGTTGCTGATATTGTTATTTGATTGAGAAATCTAGAGATCTGATTTAAGCACTTGCTTAACATACATTACGTTGTTTTCATGTATTTGCAAACTTGTATGTTGGTAATAGTGTGTTTTTTCTATGTGTTTCTCTGTGACGTATTTTTTGAAAAACTTACACGTGTTGTTTAGTGTTTGCTTAGATGCAGGAATTGTTATATGTCTCTCATTTTGCTAAAGCTAGTTTTTTGTTAATTTGTTAATTATAGATTTGAATTAATTAAATTAAAATACTATTTTTATGTAACTTAGCATTACGAAATATTTTTGTACTGTATTTTTTGGAAAATATTTTTATTTTCCCAGACATTGTAATTTTTTATTTTTGGTTTTGTATATGCCTAGCGTTTGACTATGTGCTATGTCTGATATGTAGAGTAATGTTAGTTCTTTAAAGAAAGTTTTTTGTTTGTTTTTTGGATGTTATGTTGTATTAGCGCTTGATTATGCGTTGGTCTTGTAGCAATGCTATCACTTTTTTGTGTGGTGTCGATAATTTATTGTTGATTATGTATAACTTGTATAACTTGTTTAAATTACTGATTATGTTTTGTTTAGTTATAAACTATTTTTTTGTAGTATTAGTATAGGAATACTTTGTTATTTTCTTTTGTGCTTTTCGATCGTGTTTGTATGTATTTTGAAATACGTTGTTGATCTAAATACTTCTTTGTATACATTTTTATCAACGATCTCTATATTCATACCTTTTGCTTTCTATCTGTCTCTGTTGATTATCCTTCATTCCATTCCTTCTTTTCTATTGTCTTTTCAGTATGGTTTCATATTTTGTTTACATTTCGTGCTTTATTTACGTTTCACTTCATTTTTCTTGTATACTTCTTCTTTCGCTTCTTAAACTTTCATTCTATGTATTGTTACTTTAATGGTATAACTTAATATAGTGTAACTACTTGTGATATTTGTAATTATTTTACATATAACAAATTGTTTGAATGTAATATTATTGTTTTTTTTCCTCATATTCTGATTTCATACTTACCTTTATTACGGATCATTTTTTCGTTTGCTTGATCTTGTCTTTTCTTGTACTATCGGTTGTTTCCTATTTAGTTGTGCTGTATTCACTTAACTTGGTTTTGTAATACATTATTTTTGGTATGCTTAGTTGATTACATTGGATACTTCATTTTTACATTTCACTTAATGCTTATATTTTGTAGATGTCTTATTTTAACTTAACTTAAAGTAATTCTTAGACACATATGTTAGAGTTTCATTGTCCTCTTAATCTTTTTGGTTTTGGGGAATGTATTTGTCAAAAAATTGATAGAATCAATTTTTTTCTCTGGGGGTGAGGTAAGATGTAACGAACAGTTTTAGTGTAAGGGGAAGTAAACTGGAGTATGTCAGTAGTTGAAATAGATTTTGAGTTATAGCACTTAGTTGCTTGTTAGCTATCGAATTATTTAGAGAGTATCTCGTGATAGTTTCGAGAGACAGATTACAGACAGCGTGAAAAGCGCTGATATATTTATTCTGTAATGTTTGAGCGGAGTGAGAATAGCTCGCGGCTAGGAGCAGATGATTGATTGACTGAGTTGTGTTGACCGTGAGGAAGTCTCGTGTCTGCTTTTGAGCGGGACGAGTGTGTTATCTAGGGAGAGTGTTCCGGGCGTTTTGACCGGGTAGGAAGACAGTGTTTTTGGGAAGTGTGAAATGCCTGTACAGTGCTGAATTTAAAATGTCGACGGATTTTTCGCTGTGGGTACAGCGTAGTATGAAACTGCAGTTTTGATTATTGTGGAAATGTTTATAACTGCAGTGTGCAGTCTTTAAAGGCCATTATCTCCTGTGTGAGGAGTCTTGATTAATAAGAGTACTTTAGGCCATGAATCATTAGCTCCTGTGAGAGGATTGTTATTGAGGATTCTTTATAGCGCTGAGTTTAATAAGAGTACTTTAGGCCATGAATCATGATATCATTGTAGCTGCCGAGTGCGCAGTTATTATGTGGTACTTTATATCTTGTGTTGTGCTGTGAACGGTATTCTATGTGTATTTCATCAATGTGTTGTGACGTGAATAAACCCATATGAAATGTCATCAGTCGTTTACAACCATCCATGACTCTTGTGTACGTACCTGTGGTGTAAACGACTAAACCAACACACGCACTTAATATTACAAGTGTGACAGGGAACTTAACACGTATTTAGAAATAGCCCCGGAGTGGGCGTGGTCTATCTGTATCGAGAACTTGTGCATCGCTTACCAGTAGACTTCTACAGTGTTTGCCTGTGTGGCGTATATGTATGTATCAAATGTAGACATTACCAGATCCACAACACAGCAGCAACGTTAGCAGATAATCAATAAGACACCCTTACCGTACCATACACCAATCCTTTGTATCAGTTTCAGTGACAGCCATGATTGACTTTCACGTGCTTGACGGAGGCTAGGCTGCAAAATTTATGCAGCAGATCTGGCAACATGTTAAATGTTGGTAGTACGTTTTCGAAACCGAAACCAAAACGCGTGTTAGATTTTTACCGTGGAATCGTTCTACAGGCTTTAGCACTGCACAAAAGGCAGCGTTGCTGGCGTGTGAGAGCATCACCGTCAGACACAACAGGGCTGGTTTATTTATTATCATTTTATGACTAAAATCTTACTGAAATGAGCGATTATTCTCGCAGATTTTACTACACCTCCTCTTTTTTCACCCTTATCCGAAGAGGCTTAGGCATCCCATCTCACTACCCAGGAGATCTCACTACCCAGGAGATCTCACTACCCAGAGACCTCACTACCCAGGAGATCTCACTACCCAGGAGATCTCACTACCCAGGAGATCTTACTACCCAGGAGATCTCGCTACCCAGGAGACCTCAATACCTCGGAGATCTCACTACCAAGGAGATCTCACTACCCAGGAGATCTCACTACCCAGGAGATCTCACTACCCAGGAGATCTCACTACCCAGGAGACCTCACTACCCAGGAGATCTCACTACCCAGGAGATCTCACTACCCAGGAGATCTCACTACCCAGGAGATCTCACTACCCAGGAGATCTCACTACCCAGGAGATCTCACTACAAGGAGATCTCACTACCCAGGAGATTTCACTACCCAGGAGATCTCACTACCCAGGAGACCTCACTACCCAGGAGACCTCACTACCCAGGAGATATCACTACCCAGGAGACCTCACTACCCAGGAGATCTAACTACCCAGGAGACCAGGGGAAGTATGACATCATTAGGACCACTATTTCTAACAAAAAAATGTCCTTAAATTATATTCCCTCATCTGGGAATCGAATCCGGTACCTCTAGAACTATAAGCGGACGCCATACCTCTTAAATAATCACAGGAGTATTACTTCAGTATAACAATTATTGTACTCAAAGTAAATACTGTATTTTTTTTGTGGTGGCGCTGGTTCGGATAATTGACGGTTCAGATAAATGGCGTTAGGATAATGGACGTCCTTCTTTATTACCAGAGAATGCGAATGAGAAAATCTAGAACATTTCTAAGATGGATTAGAGCAGTATCAACAACGTACAGAAACCAAGAGCCGGCACTATTAAGTCTAGCAGATGGTTAGATCACACAATGGATGACAATTAATGTGCGTGGATGAGAACATTATATCGGCTGACTGAAAAGTTTATTAAATTGTTATATCCTGACTATTATCTATCGGGTATTCATGAAACAAACATCAAAATAACGAGCAATACTGCCAGTTTACTATCAAGTTTTGTTTTTTATTGTTAGTTTCTGGAACAATAAAATAGAAATAAATTAACATCTGAAATGGGCAATAAAGCGATATAACAAGAGACAGCTAAAAATAAACTGCTTGTTGTAGTCACTTGTTGAACAGGAACAAACTCAGGTTTAGCCATAATGGTAATGTTAATCTGTATTTTCTGTAATACCATGACATTCAGTTATTTGTTTCTTGAATTTTGTTTCATTTACTTATTTGGATTAGTAACAATTTAAAAAAATAAATAGAAAGTAACTTTCCAATCACCCAGCAGTTATTAAGTGAATTATTAGTAGGAAAGACAGTCAGTATGTGGACTCCCAACGCAGTTATGATTCAACTCACCGTCAATGAATTAATTATGAACTTTATTTAGCAAGTGACCCGTCAAGAATTGATGGAAAAGAATTATGATGTACAATTTAAATCTCATTTCTTGAAGAGTCTTCACACCTCTTTACTAGGGGTGTCAAACATGGACACTGACCAAAGTACAGGAGAGGACAATGAAATTATGTGAGATGAGATGCTTAAATAAAAGGTAATTAATATTACCAGGAGATGAAGAATGATAAATTATGAGTTTTATAAATTGTAGGAACTACATCGTGCATTATGTGTATAGAACAACAGCAAATTAAGTGGTTTGGCCAGCTCATGAGAATGGGCCCGAGCTGTGACGGAATTCTAAATACAATATCTAAATTATAATTTAACAAGATAGTGCGTAAAGTCAAAATAAGATAGAAAATAAAAATTGAGTCCAGCGTCTTGTTCGCCCACGCCAGTTAATATACGGGTTTTGCTAAGCCTTATAGCCGAATGGAGGGTACTGTATTTTTCAAATTTGACCCTGGATAAAACCTAACACTTTTTCCCAAGGTTCAAACAATAATTGCCTCGGTGATAGAATATATAGTGAAAGGGGGAGAGAGAGGGTGATAAATGGCCTCAAATGCTAATCGCGACTAACATCGTTTCTAAAAATAAAACCAACGCGCAAAAGCCTTGCCTAGGGCGATTCCCAAAATACGAGGAAAAAGTTAGAACATGTAGACAACTCGTGTCACAAAAACAACCTTAGCTCTTATTTCAAAGGACGTAATTATCACGTAAACAGAGAAGACAGCACATGGAAAAGAATTGAACGTGTAGTAGACTAAAAATAAAAAAAACTAACATAGAAAAAAAACTGTGTACTTCTGAACCAAGCTCACTAGTCCCATATAAATTATATATTCGTGTACCTTAGGACTTGCTGACAAAGAATATGGTAGTAGTTACGCACATAGTCCATTAATTAACTAATTATAGCCATAATACTATAGTGGATCCGACCAGACTGTCAGGCAAGATCATGCCTGCTTATAATTTTTTATGGAATGTTTTGAAAAAACGACTTTGGGTAAATGAGGTTAAAAGGTACGGGATATTTGATTGGTTGGATTTTAAAGGAAGGCGAAGTATGATTGGTTGACCTAAAACTAAAAATATATTTGCCTTGGAAACATATTGGGAGTTGTTATTTGAAACGATAGATTCAAAAATAAATGTAAACATGGTCCCATTGGACAAAGCAGTGGATATTGGCACGAAACGGGGACTGTTCACTGCCATTTCAAGAAAATTTTGTATAAAGCAAGATCGATGAGAGCAGGCGGAGAATTTTCTAACATAGGAAAAGCCTGGACATAGGGCAGATCGAAAATGTGCCATATTCAATTGCCTAGTCATCGTTTACTTGTGTTATTTCCTTGCATCTGTGAGGGTATTGGTTGCTGTCAATAACTGGTGCCAGACTACAGTGGGCCGATATATTCATGCCACAGTCTTGCCTTTTGCGGAGACAACTGTAGACCACCATCATTCTTGAAGAAGTGGGAGCTGAAGGTTGTCGTTCAGCGAAGTGCAGGAAGATTCCTACATCATATTACAAAGATAGGTGCATGTTCGGCACCTGATCGCTCAACTAACATTATATTAAAAATAAGAGACTGGGAATAGTGATATAAACATTCCATCAGTGTCCACAGAAACTTACAAACAACATGCAGAGATGATGATAATAAATAATCTACCAGTGTATACTAGAAGTCACCTCAGTTAGAAAATACACTACACCCTTATATAATAATAATATGCGTATTATGGACAGAAGATCCATTGTATAAATTGATTGATGTAATTACTTTTTATGATTTCACTTTTGATTGACAGTCCTGATTCCAAATAAATTAGATTCAGGACAATAAATTGAAAAAACATTAACTTTACCAAACTTTCAACCACTGACTTACTAAAGATAGTCTTTTAAAGTGTAGTTCGTATGTGATTGTCGTGGTACTGTTGTGTTGTATTAGATAATAAAATAATTGTGTAATTGTTTATATGTGTAGTTGTTTAATGCAACCTTACACTAACATTTCATAACCCTAGACACCACACGTAGTCATCTTGCAGTCTATCTAGAATAAGTCTGAATGAGATCATAGTGGTGGTAGTAGAAAGGTGCCCTGGAAATTTACTCTAATATTTATTATATTCAGGGACCTTCACAGCTAACCTCATTCAGTACACTAAGGTTTCTTAACAACAAACTGTATTAACATCAAACCCACCACACGAGCCTACAACAGTACAAGCTCTGAGTTCAGCGCAAAGGGAAGACTAAGAGACAGATGGATAGACAACATGACAAACATACTTCAACAACACTGTCTCAAGTAGCCACTGTGACACACTTGGCTCCAGAAAGCAAACTTCAACAACACTGTCTCAAGTAGCCACTGTGACACACTTGGCTCCATAACACAAACTTCAACAACACTGTCTCAACGGAAGGTCCAGTGTTCAAATCCTGGGTAAGCCACTCATGTCTGTTGTTTTTCTGTTGTCTGGTGTTCTACTTCTTTATTTCCTGCGAGTGCCTGATAACATACCTTTATATTTGTTTCATATTAATTTACTGTTTACAGGCCTCGGGTTTCCCTCCCTTATGGGTAATAAATGCTCAAGTAGCCACTGTAACATACTTGGCTCCAAAACGCAAACTTCAACAATGGAAGGAAACATTCAAGTCAAGTCCTGAATATGGCACCATTTCTTTCACATTCAGTTTCTTCTTTTCCATTTCTCTCAACCTTTCACTTCCGCCGAGCATGTAAATTCGTCAACCAAACAGGCACGTGGAAACGATAATTAACCAAAAGAAACAGACTTATAAATACTAGATGAGAAAGGCGCTGCTGATGTGTAAGATAAACATTGAGAAAACCTATTTATAGCGTTACAGGTTACGTCTTGTTCTGGAATCTCGCGGGTAAGAAAGGCAGAGGTATATAAAAACACATAGAGAAAAGAACTGGAGCTGATAGTGTGCCAAAGAAGGACAATATTTTTTTTCTTGAAGGTCTATTCTATATGGGTAGCTAAAGGATTTTGTCTGATTGATAGACTAATAAAAGCTAAAGGCAGATGACATAATTAACAAAATACTTTACCCCTACTTGTCGTTGTGCCTTCTTATAGAACCTTATACTGTCTGTCTGAAAGTCTGTCTGTTCTTTATCTGCCGGTCTGCGTTCTGTTTTTTTGTCAACCACTATTACTGTCAGAGTCTGTCTCAACTACTATGTGCATTTACACATCTTACCTACAGCCTCGACTTGGCCAGGTAGGAACCAGCACGACAGAACGAAAGCAATACATTTCGTTGGCAACGTCATATTGAATTTAGAGATACTACCAAGAATAAACAATGACGTGTTTATTTCCTTATTTACCTAGTGATTATGATCTGTTAATACCTCCTACCGAACGCAATGTACAGAAATGATATTAATACATGTTATAAGTGTCACGGAATTTCAATTAGCTAAATTTATGTTGCCATGTTCTTATGATACTTTCAATTGATAGAGATCATGCGGAATTGCTTTATTTAACGAATTTGAAATCGATGACTTTGTTTGAGCCTCTTTACAACACCCGTTTTGGATTTAGCAAGACAATTAAACCAGAAACTTAAAAATGTTTCTATTAATTTTAACTAAGTTTAGACAAAATGACAATTGTAAGTAAAAGAGCAAAATACGAGCGTGTATTTTGTGACCTTGTAATTCCTTGGAATTACATGGAAAACATTGGAAACAAAGAGCCAGGGATCCAGACCCCCAGGACGACTCAGAGTCCGCTTTGAAGGACCGAGGACTAGAATGGAACCAGGCCAGGAGGAAGACAGCCGATAGAATAGTCTGGCGCTCTCTCTTCCAAACCTCTACACCTCACGGTAGAAGGGAAACAACTAAGTAAGTAAGTAAGTAAGTAAGTAAGTAAGTAATTCCTTGGAGTCTCTGAGGAGACAAAGACAGAATAGTAACACTGAACCCTCAGGCCACTAGGTTCAAGGCCACTAATATAAAGTTCAAGGTCACTAATATGAAGTTGTATATGGGACTTGACACGTCATCATGAATACTAATTGGCCATACAAATCATCATTACAAGGTCATGTGAATGCTTGGGTCAGACTTCCTGCAAGTGGACCAACTACAATAATGATTCTATGCTCTGTATGTCACCACTACTTTTTGGAATAGCTATTGATTGGGTTATGAGAAACTATACCCACAATGAACAATTGGGTATAAAATGGACAAATGGAAAATTCCTGGGGGACCTGGATTTCGCAGATGATGTAGCATTCTTAAGTTCAACACCAAGACAATCCCAAGAAGCAATAAATAATTTGTGTCATCTCTCGGTTAAAATTGGTCTCCAAATAAATGCCTCTAAAACTAAAGCTATGAACTTTTCTAACGAGACCTTTGATATCATCTTGAACGGGGAAAAACTACAGAAAGTTGAAACTTTCAATTATTTAGGCAGTAAAATGACTCAGGATGGTGACACAACAAGAGAAATCCATACTAGAATTGCTTTGGCAGCTAGCGCCTTCAATAGATTATCTAACATTTGGAAATTACGATCATTGAATATACATACCAAGCTTCGTCTGTTTAATTCAAATGTTATCTCAGTGTTAACATACGGCTGTGAGAGTTGGAAAATAACAAAATCATTGGAGAACAAGCTGAATACTTTCGAGAACAAATGTCTTAGAAAACTCATGAACATCAGTTGGAAAGAATTCAAGACTAATCGACAAATAAGAGAAGACTCTAGGCAGAAATATGTCTCCGACTATATAAGGAAAAGACGATGGTCATATATCGGTCATGTCCTACGAATGCAAAACAACAGAATACCACTACAGGCGCTCACTTGGGTTCCTGAGGGTAAGCGGAAAAAAGGAAGACCAAAAGAAACACTCAGAAGAACAATAATAAGAGAAGGAAGAACGTTGGGCCTAAATAATGTGCAAGAGCTAAGAGGAGTGGCGTCACAACGAACAACCTGGAGAGCACTGGTTTCTGCCTTATGCGCCGTGTTTG
Source organism: Oreohelix idahoensis (assembly GCA_024509875.1). Classification (NCBI taxonomy): domain Eukaryota; kingdom Metazoa; phylum Mollusca; class Gastropoda; order Stylommatophora; family Oreohelicidae; genus Oreohelix; species Oreohelix idahoensis. Next base: position 37,117 of record JAMPIV010009050.1, read on the forward strand.
GCGCTTAAAGAATTTATTATTATTATTATTAAGGAAGGCAAAGTAACATGATGATAATAATATGATGCTGTATTTTGTGGTCTCAGATAGACAGATCATTGCTAGCTGGCTTCACAGACGTAGTTCACCACTTTAAACCAAGACTAGTACCTATGAGATATATAATTTAATATTCCGAGTTTAATGTCCCGGCTGTGTTTATTACGTTTTGAGGTTTTTGATTAACAAACAGATGTAGCACGTGCTTCATTACGAGTCAGTTATTAATGCAGAGTTATTTAACAAATTCCTGACTTCGTCTTATTAAAACGTATTTGTTTACAGATGCTAAAACTTATTTGGCTCCCTGAATAGGTGGGACAAAAATAACGTTATTGCTATAATGCTACATTCATTTACTTTATGGGTTTTTAAATCGCCGACCATTCCTTAGCGCGTTTAGAATGACACATAAAACTTGGAGAAAGAGGCTTTGAGATAATCTAGCTACGCAGTACACTTAGGTCAGGGTATCTTAATCTTTGTTGGGCCATTGGCCACTAAGATTCTCCCATTGTGGCGAGTTGGAAGTTTGATATTTAAGTAGTTCCCAGAAATTATAAAAGAGAGCTGACGAACTAGATGTTGGGATGGCACAGGACATATAAGATAGTTAACCACATAGATTTACCCGGTAGTTGTAGAAGAGAGCTGTGACGTAAGTGACATTTTCGTTAGACCTGTCTTATGTTCTAAGGGTGTCTCTATTATTAAGTGATGTCAATGAAGGTCAGAAATCTCCTCAACGGAATATCATCTTCACTCTCCCAATTATCTTCCTCATCTGCTAGTCCCTCTCTCTCCTCTGAATTATCCTTATCTTGCGTTTTTTCAAGTGCATCTAGTACTCTGCCTCTATTCTCCTCTTCTTTTTCAACATTCTTATCCCCAATCGTAATTGATTTACGTCTTCTCCCATCACTCATCCTATCACTACTCTGGTTCCCCATCTTTTCCTTTACAGTTTTTAATTCCGATTTTACATTTGTCCTACCAGTCTCAATTCTTACTCTATCGACATCTGTGTCCGAATAGTTCGTTATACTCATCTCGTTTTCTCCATCAGTTTCTTTATCATCAACATTTGGTGGTAATACCAACATAGTTCTTCTCCTTGGTTTAGTTCTTTTCTCTGCGTTGTGTTTACATCTTTTGTTATTCTGTTTATTAATAAGTTCAGACGCTAAGTTCTTCCCTTCGGTCTGCGTTGCAACATTGTTTGTTTTCTTTTCTACTCTAATCTTATTAGCATCAAGCTTTCTCTTCAAGTTTAACTTTGGTCTCTCTCTTATGCAATTGATCTCCGCCTCCATTATTAATCTACCTCTACACCTCATGGTAGAAGGGGAACGACTAAGTAAGTAAGTAAGTCCATTATTAATCCATTTAAAAAAAAAAAAAAATCAATCTTTGATTATCTCAACCTGCCAAAAGATTCTGCACTGTCAACCAAATACGTTATTATTATCTCTAGACGGAGAATTTATTAAGCAAGTTACGTACCGCAGCCTGTTGGGTGTGGTCATCGACCTGTCTCTAAGCTGGAAGTCACATGTCTATTTCATCGCAAACAAGCTCAAAAATTGTTTCTCAAAAATCAAACATTTTTTGTATCCGCACTCTAGACTTATATTCTATTATGCACATATAGTGAATAAGAAAGTGACCTTTCTTATTGCTCAAATATCTGGAGTCGCTTTAGCTTGTTTTTGAAACGCCTGGAATCCCTACATAAATGGGCGCTACGACTTGTTTTCTTGAATGATAAACATTCCCAGTGCTCAGCTATTTTCACAGCTGAATGTTCTTCTTAAAAAATTCTTTTTCCAAGATCTCCTGTTTGTGCATCAAATTTTACACGGCAGAACACCTTCATACTTGCAAATGTTCTTTCGCTATAAATACTGCTCATTTTTTAAACGTCTTCTCCTTCTTCTTTGATCCTTAGCCGCCGACCGTCAAAGCAGTCAGTGGCCATCACGCCTAGTGGCGTCTTGTAGGGCAACAACAAATTGATTCCACTTTGCTAGGTCGGCGGCCATCATTCGTACAGTGCCCCAACTCTGGTTCATTCTTTGCATCTCAGCCTTCACAGTCCTCCACCAGGTTTTTTTTGGTTGGCCTCTCTTTCGTATTTCTTCAGGGGTCCAAAGCATAGCTGTTCTTGTGATGGCATCGGGGTCTCTTCTGAGGACTTGGCCAACCCAGCTCCAGCGTCTGCCAGCTATGATGGTGTGCATGTCCTCTTGCTTGCTCCGAGTGAGCAGATCTTGGTTGGTGATGGTATTCGGCCAAAAGATTCGGTGAATTTTTTCTTAGGCATGTTGTGTGAAAAGAGGACAATTTCAACATTTCCTTTTCTGTAACTCTCCAGCATTCCGCACCATAGAGAAGCACAGAAAGCACACAGCTCTGATATAATCTTAATTTTGTGCTTGTGCTGTATTGAGAGGACTTCCAGATGTTGTTTAGGCTAAACAAAGGCTGTTCTTGCCTTATTCATTCTGATGTTGATATCTTTGCCAGCCCCGCCGTCTGGTGTTACTATGCACCCTAGTTTTTAAACGTGGAGAACTACTTTTGGATCTAGCAAAATCTCGAATTGACCTCTTCCGAAGTTGTTTTAGTTATGAAGGTGCTTTAGCGTGGAATTCGCTACCGAAGTCTGTAAAAACTGATAATTACATCTCATTCTAAACACATTCTGCATTCACATGTCATGAAATCGTGTACACACATATAACGACAATTCTGTTTCAGCTATTTCGACGTTTCAATGAGCATTTAACTGTTATTGTAATATTTTCAATTTAAAATTTAATTTTTAATATTAAGTAGCTTTATTGCTTGACCTCTCTCTCTCTCTCTCTCTCTCTCTCTCTCTCTCTCTCTCTCTCTCTCTCTATCTATCTATCTATCTATCTATCTATCCCTCTCTCTCTCTCTCTCCCCCTCTCTCTATGTGCGTGAATGATTATGAGTAAATGTGCTTGTGTGTGCTCAGTTACTGATTGTGATGATAATATTAATTGATCCTGTCTGAAGTTATTAATATTTTAATTTGTAAAACGCTGAAAATTGTATTGCAGGGCAGAAATGTAAGAATGCAATTATGCCTATTTCTTTACCCTGATGAAATAAAGATATCTATCTATCTATCTATCTATCTATCTATCTATCTATCTATCTATCTATCTATCTATCTATCTATCTATCTATCTATCTATCTATCTATCTATCTATCTATCTATCTATCTATCTATCTATCTATCTATCTATCTATCTATCTATCTATCTATCTATCTATCTATCTATCTATCTATCTATCTATCTATCTATCTATCTATCTATCTACCTATCTATCTATCTATCTATCTATCTATCTATCTATCTATCTATCTATCTATCTATCTATCTATCTATCTATCTATCTATCTATCTATCTGTCTGTCTGTCTGTCTGTCTGTCTGTCTGTCTGTCTGTTTGTCTGTCTGTCTGTCTGTCTGTCTGTCTGTCTGTCTAACTATCTATCTATCTATCTATCTATCTATCTATCTATCTATCTATCTATCTATCTATCTATCTATCTATCTATCTATCTAACTAACTGTGCTGACAACTTATTAGACATTCACTGTTTGTATCCCTTCCCCTCTAATTTTTTCAGTCGACGTCAAATACTCTGGCAACACAATTTTCCCGGTGCTGCTTCTGGTTTTGGGGGAAATCAGCGGTGGCTTTGACTGACTGCAAATCTGTTCAGCACGAAAGGTAATGGCTCGTAAACACAAACAATGCTTCGTAGCACAGGATCTTACAACTCGTCTCCTCGTGTTGCTGATGCATTCCCACAGGGACCATTTCATTCAACCACTTAACACATTTGGTGTCTGTCTCATAGAAAGCACACGATCTGTCTCTCTTATCACTAGCTTAAATAACCAGACATCGCGTCCGCTTTGGACATGCAACACTAACATTCCCGAAACATTTTAGTGCAACAAGTTAAATAGAATGTAATTTCCTGTTTTTTTACACTAAATGCATCCACTGACAAACATTAAAATAAATAATTATTTGGACAAAAGAACATTAAAACAAACAACTAACAGAAATCAAACAGAAACAAAGCAGATTTAAAATTTAAATTTTTATTACATTAAAATTAATTAATAGATCAGAATAATACTTTTAAAAAGTAATTAACTAAAATATGCAGAACCCATATCGTTTTAAGTGTAAAGAGAGAAATATTAAAGATGTTCAGAAAGGAATACTCCAAATACTAAATAGTCATTGTAAATCACCATATTAACAAGTACTAAAATGTGCAACCTGTAAGAAGAAAAATAAATAGAAAGAAAATATAGTATAAAACTAAGTTCCCAAATTATAAATATTATGGGGTTATACGGGGTACGGTACTGAAGACAAAAAACCAAGAGACACATCAGTGAATGGATAATCTTGACTTTTTAATTAGGATAAACCATTAGTTCTTCTTCTTCTGTGGCGTCTGTTTTGCTAATTATCATAGTTTTTGTTTTCTCAATATTAATGTCGAGTCCATATTCATGACTTATGCTGTTCACTTGCTTCACTAGTTCTTGTAACTCCTGTTCACTTTCAGCTAACAACACGGTATCATCTGCATATCTAAGGTTATTTATTGACCTTCCACTGATGTTCAGTCCTGGTATTTCCTGTATCTGTTTGAACATTTTTTCGGTGTATAAATTAAATAGGCAAGGGGACAGCACACAACCTTGTCTGACATCTCTTTTTATGTCTATGTATGGTGAATAATTCCTTCCAGATCTTACTGTGGCAGTTTTCAGTTTCCTAGCTTCGTTTATTTGGTCTCTCCACGATTTTGAGAACAATGCACTTAGCAATAGTAGACTCTATATGGAAACATACAAAGCTCAGTTTTAATATTAGAAAAAGGAAAACACAGTTAGAAGACAACACACATATTTAAACATAGCTCAGCTCTACAATAATGGATTACGCCTCAGGTTTGATATCACAGTTTCTCTTTCTGAATCTTTTCACATGGACTCTCGTAGAGCTTTGGAGCATTTTTCAGTTTATACCTGAAAATAGAACATTTATGTTAGTTGAAGATTTACTGTAAAAAAAAATTAAATGATAATAAAAATATATCATCATTATCGTTTCTGTACCATTTCTCGTATAGTCTGGGGTCAATACTGGAACCGTACCCTTGAAGCTAACACGAAAGTGTTCATACGTTATTATAGCAGTGGTTCAAGTAACAATTTGTTTTGCATGACGAGGTTCCAGCTGTATTCGAAACGCAGGTCATGTTAGTTGCTGTTTAAAGCATGAATAGATTGAGCAGTTGTCATAATCTTTCTTTGTCTCATCAGAGAAGTGCTAGAAATATCTAGAAATAAATGACAAACTTACATTGTGCACGTAGCTTATGAAACTTTTTTTTACAACGATTCAAACAACTGCACATTTACTTAGCCAATACCTGTCTTTCTTCGGTTTAAATGCTAAAGTCACGCGAGTGGGTTTTTCTGTGATGCCTAGCGGACCGGTTGCGGTAATGTTCGAACATGAATGCATCACAGAATAGACTGGATGTTGCTGGAAGAGAACATCAAGAATTAAGTACTAATATCGGCAAGTCATTATTACAGTTGTCATAACAAGCACAAATGATCATAAACCAAAGCCCAACACTGAACACTAACTTCAAAGATGCCTAACATATAAGGAACAGAGAAAGCGGACATGGCCATCACCAGTAACTTTTCCTGGAGAAACTCTACGGATATACTCGTACGAACAGCGTCAGGCTTACCACTGCTTTCTTTGAACACATTCAGTTTGACGTCTGAGAGTGAACAAAGAAGAAGTTCAAAACAAACATGAGAATGTTTATCTCAAATGTAAAGACTGTCCTGCTCATATTTCTTATTGAATAGGAATTTAGCCAGGTTTCCTCGTCAAGCACAAGCCACTAGCTCCGTATTCACATGAGTCATTATCATCATCCTCCAAAAGGAGCATATTCCTTTAACAAACCTATTCCAGGTCTTCCCGTCTCGTGTCATCACTTTAAGGTCTTTCTATTTCTTCTTCATCTCAGTAATGTTTGTCACCAGTTCTCTTCTCCACGTCTTGTGTGGCTTCCTTCTGTCTATCTTACCATAGTAATTCTACACAGTGATCGAAAAGCCACGTCCTGTTATTTGTTATATATAGACTTGTATCCAATGGACGTACATGAGACACATGTCAAAATAAGTGCTGTTCGACTAATAAATGTTACTTATTTTTTTCCCCTAAAAACAAAGCAAAGCTACATGTATATAACATGGTCAATAAAGTGACATTACACTAATTTTCATAATCTGGCTATATGCTCCACACTAGTTCTGTTTGCCTACAACCAGCTTATTAATCATTCAGTTGTCTACCCAAGTACTCTTGTAACCTCTAAATGATGATCCAGTGTAATATTTTTCATGTCACTGATAGTAAGTGTTGCTTTCTAATGTGTGCACTATTGACAATTTCCCTCTATGATATTTTTAACGGGGAGCCGCGCTGGTGTAATGGTTACCGCATTGCGCTGGCGATCAGGTGTTCAAGGTACAAGCCTGGGCGTTAGCATTTGAAGTAGTGTCATCGACTGGGATTTTGACTGAATAACCTGAACGGCTCCTGAGATAAACCCTCTGTGGATGGGAAGGAGTGAAGCTCCTGACCGGGTTGGAAGGAAAGTCCACAGGCTCCCCAGCCTCGCAATGACATGTCATTGGGCCGAAGGGCTGAAAGCCCAAGTGCCGCTGGTTAAGAAAAAAGAAATATATTTTTAACAGATATCCTTCCTTCAATTTAGCTAGCATTTTTTCTCTCCCAGACTCTACTAGGTAATTTGTATAATGTCTTTGTATCGGTATGAATATCTGCTTTGATATTCTCTGCTGGAATGTCATCTGGACCAGTAGCTTTACCATGCTTTAGAACAGGGGTAGACAACGCAGGATCTGCGGAGATCTACCTTGAAAATCTGAGCTCCCTAAATATGTTTCTATAAAAAAAAATGATGACTGTTTTCAGGTTTCAGTGTATTTGGAATTTAAAGCAAGTACAGTTCTCATGTAACTGTTGTCTCTGCTAAACGATCTACTTAAAATCTAACATATATTTTTTAAAGATGTTTGCTACTTTCTTATGTGTAGCACGACCTTTCAACCATTTACCATATACTGTACATAGAACTGTTGGTTACAATCAGGACGTTCTGTTTCATTTACTTTGCTATTTTCTTGATTGTTATTATTAAAGGTCCTTTACTGTATTATTCCTCGCGATCGGGTTTTTGCATTTTTTTGGTTAATAGTGCAGTTTGTTGTGTTGTTCAGAAGCATATTTGTGTCTATAGTGGCATGAACTTAATTTTGGTTTGTTGTTTATGTATGTATTTTTTCCACTGGGTTTAGTAATTTCTTTCTGGTGACGTTGCTTTATTAAAAATGTTGGAGTTGTAAGATGATAACCAATTTATATTCAGAGTATATTTTATTGTCATTCATCCTGTCATATTTTAAATTGTTGCTTCTGTTTTTGTGATATATTGTTTTACTAATTTTTGTCGTGTTTGTGGGGACTTGGTGTCCATTAAATTTTCTACATCTAGTTCTGTTGTGCAGTTTGTGCAACAATCTGTTATATTTGTGTCTGTGTTGGTAGTATTTCTTGCATTCCTGCAAGAAGTGTTTAATGGTTAACAAATCTGAACTTTACTTCCACAATACGATCACGGTCTTATTTCACGCAAGTAATACATAAAGTGAGATCTAGTAAGCTAGCTTACTGGTTTTCTCTGGGAATGCGGTGAAATTGTCTTTAAACATAAGGACACCGCGCTTTTAAGTGCCGGTGGAAGATGACTATAATCCATTCGGAAATTCGTGCCCACGCATCGAACGTTGTAACTTTGCAACCCCTTGACGGATGTTATTGAAATTTGCTACGTGGCCTACTGATATCAATGCAGTTATTAATATATTTTTTGCCCTTACAAAACTCATGTCATGTTCGAATTTTCTTCTTTAAGTTATATAAAAAAAACTCTTACCGTTGTCTGGGTTAATTTTTGTTAGTTCTACAGGAAAGTTACAAAATCAGTTCCAAAATTACGCACTCAATTTTTGTTGCAGCACAGCACAAACGATGAAATGTGCTATTCAATATTTTGTTTGTTTGAATTAGTGTAGTGAGTACATGTCCGCACGAGTGCGCACCTATTGTACACAGTAGCGAGTAATTATTTCAGCAGCGTCTGCTAATTGCAATGAGTTGGCTGCAACAAAACAAAAACGACACCAGCGTATAATATATAAATAAACTAAACTGCATGATTATGAAAAGCGCAATGAATCTGAAATGCAAATTTATCACTTTGCAGAAGGTAACTGTTATATTGTACAGGCATTTTCGAAGAGAGGCTAAGATAGGTTGTTTATACCAAGACATCCAAGAACCAGGTAGGAGAACACGAAAGGCCCTGGGTGTGGATAGAAGATCTTTTCGACGTTGGATACAACAGGACGGTGATTGTACAGAGGCTGCGGTTAAGCAAGGAAGGAAGAAAAAAATTGATGATTTTGACAAGGATGTCATTAGACGTTTGATTTATAAGATGTTTAATGCCAATCAACTTGTTACTCTCCGCATGCTGAAAAGTCGGCTGCAAGTAGAATGCAATATTATCGTCTCAAAACCTACTCTTTGGCAACTTGTCAGAAGTGTAGGCTTCACTTTTAGAAAAACGTCTGGCGGAAGGAATTTTTTATGTGAAAAACCACATCTGGTTGCAGCTCGAAGCAAATACCTTAGGCAGATTCGTGAGAGAAGACAAGACGGCTATGATTATAATGTATTTGGACGAATCTTGGGTTAATGCTCATCATACGAACGAGAAAGAATGGCAATCTGTTGACGGATACTTTAGAAGGAAAATTCCCAGCAGCAAAGGTCAACGCATTATATTAGCACATGCTGGCAGCAGACAGAATGGGCTTGTCCGTGATGCAGAGCTTATTTTTCAATCAAAGTCTGTAGATGGTAGGGACTACCACAGAGAAATGAATGGGCACATTTTTAGAGATTGGATAGTGAATACACTCCTCCCGACTCTAGAAAGGCCGTCTTGCCTGGTGATGGATAATGCGTCCTATCATAATGTTCTAGCGCAGGAGGATAAATCTCCCACTTCGGCAAGCACGAAAGACGAAATCAGGAGTTGGCTTGTGAATGAAAACATCTTCGCTGACAACAGCTATTTAAAACCAGAGTTGTTGCAGCTTGTGAGACAGAGGAATAAGACAAAAGTGTATCTGATTGATAAAATTATCCAAGAGCAGGGTCATGTTTCTTTTCGACTCCCACCTTATCATTCTCACCTTAACCCAAAAGAGCTGGTTTGGGCTAGAGTTAAAGGGCAAGTGGCCGCCCAGAACACCACTTTTAAAATGTGCGATGTTAAAGACATGACTCGTGAGGCCCTTTCACGAATAGACACAGAGTACTGGGCTAAATGTGAAGAACACGTGCTCCAGGAAGAAGAAGATTACTGGCAGCGAGATGGCTTGCAGTTTATCCAACTGTTACCTTATACTTATTGAAGGCTATTGGGTAACGAGTATATTAATGTGCTGCATTGGTCTTGTAAGATATTTTGATATAATAGACAACAGTCTCAACAGTAACGTACGGAATGGCCAACTTGAATAATCTTGATCAACAGCTTGTTGTACGTTTTACCACATTTAATATGTCACAATACAACATAAGTGTACTTCACTTCTTTTGAGAGCATATGATGATATGACGTTACATCAGTCATACAAATGTGTTCAGTAGCAGCCTAAGCAATAATGTCGTTGTGCCGGTTTAAAGTCAGAATGTCTATGTATCGTCTACAACGCCTTCATACTTTACAAATCCGTATTGATTCAAATCACTTACTGTCCTTCTCCTTAAGCCACATACAATCAGGCACACATCATAATGAATTGAGTCAATTATCCTGACTCTGAAATATTTTATAACAATAAACACTGGTCTGTCGCTCTCACATAAATATCCGTACACTTCGAAAACACAAGCCAAACTCAACTGTCCTAACGATAACCTTCGTTCCCCCAGCAGCAGACCCTGTCCACGTCATACACTAAATACCTGTGTCACACACATTCCACAATTCACACGCTTTTACACTCGAAGCGTATTCGCGTTCTGCTCCATTGCGCACAGCAATGAATTACAAGCCTGTGAGCAAAAATGATAGGTAACACCAACCAATAACTGTTGTGAACTTATTGAAGTCGTCCGATTCGGAATGAGGCACGTCGTTCGAATTCCTTCGTTTGTGATAAACTAATTTCATATGCCAATCTATAATAACACATAAACAGTTACGATTCGTCATAGCTTCCTGATGATTTACTGCGATCATTGTTCATTATCAGATCATCATTCCTGGTATCAAAATCACGTGAACAACCACTCACACATTTAGGACACGCCTTTGAACCGTATTGTCGCACAAATGTTGTGATTTACTGTAATAATTAATGTTGCGGGCAGATTTAGGCAAATGTTCCAAAAAGATCAAAGAAAATCGCCGTTTTGCAAATTTCGCGAAAGCTGTGGATGTAATGATCGCAAAATCTTAACAGCATGGGAAATCTAAGACTGCATGCAAAAATTCATGTCCATGTAACAAACAGTTTTGGAGAAGATTGACGCTTTCTGTGGGCACGAATTTCCGAACGGACTATAGTCAGACATTTACCTACGTTAAAAATTCGTTATATCCTCTCTATCGCCTAAACATTGACGGGTTGCCAACCCACGCTTTAGAAGCGTTATGACTTTCCTTATTTTCTCTTTGTTTTTTCTCATATGGATGACCTGTAGCTCATCTTCTGTTCGCAGTATCTCTGGAGACTTTTGTGGAGCTGGTCTATTGAGACGTTCCTCAGAATGTTCTGTCAATTTCGTCATTTGCTCAGGTACATTGCTAAGACATTTTCCACTTTTGTCTTTGATGAGCTATTTGCTTGCTTGTATTTACCTGCAAGATACATTGTGCTGTTGTAGAGGTCTCTCATATTTATTTTCAGCTTCATCCTCTTCTCTTGTCAACTTCTGAATATATTATTTCTGGTCTGTTTGATGTTTTTTCTTACCTATTTGTCCATTTCTTTGTACATTTCTTGGGCTTTGACTTTGCAACTTCTGGTTTTGCTTCTGTTCAATACTCTTTTTTTCTGTCTTTAATCGTATTAATGGTTATTGTTATTTTTAATCACATTCGACCTCACCACACTCAGGACAAACCCATAGGTGCTCAGTCTCCCTCAGCAAATGTCGAAGAGTATGAATGCTAATTGTACATGTAGCACGATGGTTGTACATATGGCGGATGTATCCTCTCTCACGTCCATTTCTGCTAGTTCCACGTTTGATGCCCAGCTCCACCAGTCTTCACCTTGTTGATTCATCCAGTGTCATTTTCTAGTAGAAAATTGCCCTTAGTATCTCTCCCTTATCCATATCTAGTGTCCCATTTATGGGTGCTCTCGAGACCGGTCTGTCAGCTCTCTGCCACGTACCCCTGCATGACAAGGACAGTAGATCTACTCCAGTTCTTGGAGACTTGAGGATTCTATTGATGTTTTCCATTCCTGCCGCAGCCATCCGTTCTGAATTTCCAGAAGCATTGCCTGAGAGTCTGACAATATAACTGCCCTTGTTGATGGAGTTTCAGACAGCCACCTCAGTGCTGCAGTAACTGCCTCTACCTCCATTCTCATGCTGGAGGTTGTTGTCATGTAGGCTCCACTCTGTTCTGCAACGACTCTGCCCTTTATTCTCGCAGAGAAGTCCCATCCTGTTTTCTCACCGCGCACTACAGACCCATCAGTGTACACAATGGCGTCATCATTCCCAGCATGATCACTTATCAGCTGATTAATCTCAAGCTCTGCTTTTCCATTGCCCCAAGTTATGCACACGCTGCCAAGGCTAATGATGACCTGCAGGTAGTTTATCCAGTTCTCCCCTGACTTACTCCACTCTTGCCCCTTTGGATGTCACCTGACCAATCGTAGACTCTGCCTGTGCCATTCATGACATTCCCCCGCTTTATTCCTGCTCCTTTGATGTCAACTACGTTGACATAAGAGGTTTTGATGTTAATAAAAGTATAGGCTATCCTGGACAAATAGGTGTATCAGAGGATACCAGGATAGTGCCAGATAAGAGACTGGTCTTATAAGTAATACCCCCTTCTCTGAAAAGAGCAAGGGTGTATAGAAATCAAAGTGGGGTCAAGCTATGTAAGTTCTCAGAGAAGATGATGATGATGATGTAGTATTCTGAGTCCCTAACTGCTACCTCTTTAGATCCCAACTTGAGTAAAGATTATCTGGGTTGTGTTATTTGGCAAATTGTCTATTGTAATTTATGTAATATAACAGGTATTGATTTCAAACAGAACTTTAACTTTAATAAAATTATTAAGCAAGGCTGGATGAAATTTTATGTACAATTTAATTGTCCTGAACCTCAATCTTTTCAGGTCAGGAATACTCAAAAGCAATAAAAAGATATTTACACATTAAAATAAATATATTGGAAAAACTGTTCCATGTTTGTAGAGTGTTCACTGGAATAACTACACATACAGTTTCTGTTCATATGAGTGATAACGTCTGCTATTACTATGCTGTAAGTTCTCTTTATTATTTTGATGGTCTTATCTATTCATCCTAAACAGGGTTGTAATCCTAGTTTGATTACTCTTGGGTGAATGATTGGATAAACTGACACTGGCCTTTATAAAGGACTTATCTTAGAATGTTGCTGATGATTCTCATATACACAAGTCAGGACCACAAACTTTATAGCTCCTGACTGAGAAGATGGGGTCTGGCTCCAGTTATATAAGGAACTCTCATCTCCCACACACTTCCTCTCAATTGAATGCAGCCACGAGGTAATTTCGTGATATAACCTGGAATAAAAGGACAACCCCATTCCATGTAGAAGTCTGCCTAAATTCACTCACCCACAAACAACATCAAGTCTTACCCTTTTTCAGTTATTGTGCTCACAAGTTGCACAAGACCTAGAATTTCTTTGCCTACAGTTCGTTCCAGGTGATCATTCTTTCTCTGTATTGATTCCATGTTAGTGTCCTTAGTCCATGCTTTGCTTCTGTACAATAATCAGGTTACGTGCAAAACAGCATGTGACCTATTGATTACTTCATTCTAACTTTTCCTGTACGTTTATCACATGATCTTTGAACAGTGTGTCACTCCAGAAGAATATACCAATTTAAATCACTATTAACACTAACAGTCGTAATTTGTTGCCCTATTTGCAAACACTATACACATTTTTTTCATTTCGAACACGTCTGCAAAACTACACACATTCATAAATGGGTCAGTGTGGCACAACACATTAGTTTCACTTTCCACTTAGCCTTAACACATACTCTGGCTATACACATGTTAATACTTAACAAATATGCAAATAAATATATCTTTCTTACCCTCAGGCAAATATATTCACACACACAAGCTGACACTGGCCCTCTAAGGGATCTAGAACTGCTCTCAGATCAGAAGGCAAAGACTTGGTCGTTCCGTCTTTTAGTTTCTGTCAGCTCGGTGCAGAATTTTGAATCGAATGGCCCAGATCGTACTACCTTGTTACTATTTTTAGAACTACACCTGCCCAATCGGAAATACAGTCAAAAAAATTTAGTTTGATACTGGTGACTTATGCGATTTCGAGCGTATTTGTATAATCTGACTAATTTTAAATATTTTATATTACAGTTATTATTGGACCGATTTTAATTATCAAAAGTGATAATCAAACGGCCAATTTTTCTCTATCGTTCTATATGGGTTTTCCCTTAGTTATTTCTTTGCATTTCAATCTGGGTAATTTTTAAGTAATTAATTTTGGCCTTACGCTGATATGAAAATATCACTAAAATAAATTTTTCTACTACAATAAAATTTTATCATGCGTGAATATTTTTGCTTATGTGTTAAGCAATATCAGCGCTATAATTTGAGTTATTTCCTTCTGTTTAACTATCTTTAGATGTTAAGAAATAAAATATCTGTAAGAAATAAAATATCTTCGTTCGGTCAAAGACACAAAATAGGCATTGTTACCAAGTTAAAAGGTTTCTTTATCCTTACCCAAAAAAAGAAGCACTTTGATTGGTTGTTAAATTTGTACTATGCTCTTAGATAATTTTGGTGGGCTGTAAATTTTGACTTGGTTCCTTAGACAAATTCAAATACACTAGATAAATCTTTTGGCGGTAAATTTGACTGGGTTCTTAGACTGCTTCAAATACTATAGTTAGATTTAGATTCAAATATTATAGCTAGTTTTTGAGCGGGGAATTTGAGCGTGGTGTCATACAGATTAAACATTTTTACGACATATCTCCTCCATTAGAAAAGCGTGAACCACAAGTGCAGCTTTCATGTCTGTATTACAATCACGTTCAAATTATGTCAAATTTACTCTACTCTGCCTTAGTGTTATCCTGGGTTCCTGCAGGTGGGTGCCTACTTAAGAAATCTGCCCCAACGTTCTGCGATCCAGGAATGTTCTCAATGGTAAACGAGTAAGGTTGTATGAGAAGAGACCACCATTACAATCGTGCATTACCATGTTTTGTCTGGGCCAGAAAAACCAGTGGCTGATGGTCACTTTGTACCACGAATTGCCTACCATGCAGATAGATTTGTAATTTCCTAATTGCCCAGACTAAGGCTAAACACTCTTTTTCTACTGTGGAGTAATTTTTCTCCGCTTTGTTCAATTTGCGGCTGGCATAAGCAACGGGGTTCAATTCTCCGTCTGGTGAAGAGGATCTTTGTAACTACGTGGCTCCAAATCCCACATTACTAGCGTCCTTTCTCACCACGAATTCCTGACTCAAATCTGGTAGTTTCAATATGGGCTTACTGGTGAATTTGTGCTTCAGCTCATTATATGCCAGCTCTCATTCTGCTGACCACTGTTAGATCTGTCAGAGGAGCACACACAGAGTTAAAATTCTGGATATATTTTTGGTAGAATTCACAAAGTGAGACAAAAGATCTCACATCTTTCTTAGTCTGTGGTCTGGGTGCTCTCTGTAATTTTTCTAAGTTCCTAGGATCAGGGGTCATGCTACCCTAATGTACAGTGTGTCCCAGGAACTCCAATTCCTTGCAGCCATTACAACATTTGGTGGGTCTAGCAGTCAGATTTGCCTCTCTGAGTCTGTCAAATAACATATTTAGAGAATCTAAATGTTCCTCAAAGGTTTCAGTGGCGATGAGGATGTCATCCATGAAATTAGTGATACATGGATTTTTCAGTGGGTCCAATAATTTTCTCATCATTCTGGAAAACACACTCGGAGCATTCTTCAATCCAAAAGGCAACATATTGAACTCATAGTGCCCTTCCGAGGTGCTAAAGGCAAGATAAGGTCGAATCTCAGACTTCACTGGAATCTGATAATATCCCTTACTGAGATCTACCTATGAAGAATATTTTGCCTTATTCAATCTGGCAAACAGTTGATTAGTATCAGGTAATGGATCCACCTGACTCTCTGTGACAGCATTCAGTTTGCTGTAATCTATGCACAGTCTATGTTCTCCAGAGGGTTTCCTCAACAATACCACACTGGAGCTGTAAGGAGATTCACTATGAGAAATAATTCTTTCTTGTAATAAATATTCTATCTCTCCTTTTAAGGCTTGTTCCTTAGCGAATGGGATAGTATAGGCTCTCATACAGATGGGTGTTGGGTCTAGCATTTTCATATCATTCTCCAACAAGATAGTGTGCCCCGGTTGGTCCGTTAACACGTCTGTATGATTCTAAAGAACCTTCTGAATCTTCTCCCTCTGCTCTTTTGTCAGGTGATTGCTGATTTTTACCTGTGCAGGAGTTTCGCAGGTTTTCAGGTGGTATTCATAAGAGGTGAGAGGTTCATTTTTCATTTCAGTGGCTATGGTCAAGGTCATTAAATGTGCACCTTCCAAAACTCTTCTATCATGCTATTTCTTGAGGAGGTTCACATGATAGACCTTTTCCTTTCCCTTCTTGTCTATCTTGTAATTAGTTCTAGATACCTTTTCCAGAACTGTGAATGGATCCTGCCAGCCTATCTGAAGTTTGTTGCTGCTGCCGGGTAACAGAAAAAGCACCTTCTCCCCCACAGCAAGCTCCCTATCCTTCGCTTTCCGGTTATAATACTCAGCATGTTTCTTTCTGGCTTTCCTCGGATTATCATTTGCAAGTTTCTAGCCAGTTTTTAACCGAGAAGTCATTTCGTTCACATACTGGTATGATGAGGTTACAGTTTCTTCTGCTTTCTCATCTGGCCGCGGGTAAGTATTGATCCCATGTGTCAGGTTTTTCATGTGCCAGCTTTCGAAGGATAGAAATAAGTGTCCAATTGAACCTTTCCACCTGCCCGTTCCCTTGGGCGTGATACGGACTACAGTGAAAGTGCCTGGCGTGAAAGATCCTGAAAACTTCCTCAGTTAGTTTCCCCTTGAACTGTGATCCATTATCAGTCAATATCTGGTGGGGAAATCCTAACCTTGTGAATATTGTAAGTAACGCCTATGCCACATGTTTAGAGTCGATTGATGACATGGCTACTGCCTCTACCCACATAGAACAAGTGTCCACCAGAGTAAGAATGTAACTGTTTCTCCTCTTGGTTTGTGAGAGAGGTCCAACAATATCCACTGCAACTCTCTCAAAAGGGGTTCCCATGATTGTCATGTCACCAAGAGTTGCAGGTGCAGTCCAATGTTTTGGAGCTACCCTTTGACATTCTGGGCAGAATTTTACATATCTTTTTATATCTTCAGTTATACCTTGCCAGAAGTAGTGACAAGCTATACGTTGTCCTGTGGCGCTAATCCCCATATAACCACTGAAGGGGATAGAATGGCCTAACTCCATCACCTTTTCCCTATATGAAGATGGAAGAACTAGTTGTCCATGACCATTTGATCCTGTTCCAGCCTTCCTATACATCAACTTATTCTTCACATAAAATTCTCCTTTGTTTGGAAGGGTATGGCTTTCTGGTAGTTTTCTAAAACACGGCTTTAATGACTTATTCTCAGCCTGTGCTTTCCTCATCTCCTCTGGATGAGTATTTATTAGGTTATCTTTCTCCTTCCTTGACTGTGACCTGGTCTGTACTGCTGCCATAATCACTGGTCTTTTGGGACTTCCAAAAAACACATATCTACACCCCAATAACAGAGGGTAGATTGGTTCATTTATCACTGCTGCTCTAATCACTCCTTCCACATAGCGAGTTGTGACATTTATTCTAGCAATGGGAAGTGTCATTGTTGCTACGTCCTTAGTTGCCCCTTGTATCTCCACTGTTTCTGTGGTATATTGATCTGGGTGCACTAGGTTAGAACACACAACTGTGTCAAAATCCAATCCAGTATCATAAAAGCACTTGATAGTGGCCCCATTACATACTACTTCTTCACATACAGGGGGATGATGAGGTTCTTGCTGTCCTGTAAACAGTTCCTTCTTCCCCATGTTTCCTGTTTTAAGGCATGCAGCGAAATATGGAGGGTTCCTTTTCCTACAGACTTTTGTATGGTGATTATTTAACTTACAAATTGTACACCATTTTCCTTCTGGTCTATAGGGTTTCTTTTCATTTACCTGAGGGTTTCTGTCTCTATGTTCAAATCTAGGCCTATCATACCTTTGTTTGAATCTAGGGGTTGATCCCTATTGTCTACTTTATTCTGGTTTTGTGGGGTTTATTACTATCGGCTTGTTTCTTTCTAACTCCAGCTACTTCTGACTGGGCTGCCTGATATCTCTCAGCAACATTGAGAATCTCCCCCAACCTCTCTGCACCTTGTTCCATGAGAAATTTTCTCAAGTCTGGAGCCATCCACTCTCTTAACTGCTCCATCATGACCATTTCTTTCAGGTCTTGGGTTTTCCCCAGAGCAGTCAATTTCTCCAAGTAGGTTTCTAGTTCTATCTGAATGGCAGATTATTGAGTCATAAATGAATATTAATAAAGGCGTTTTCCAAATTCCAGTCAAGCCTGAGCTCAGATCATATTGTTGGCTGTGAACATTTTGGAGAGGCACATTGATTCATAACTTGCTTTTTGTTGATTGGATATTACTCCGAGTGTTTTATCCAGGCTGATAAGGAAATTACTGGATCCTTTACATAACTCTGCTATCACCAAATTTAGAGATCACCTCCTCATATATATTGCAAACTTGAGGAACATCTAAAAACCTCTGGACATGTCATGAACAGACTCAGAGAAGATTAATGGTGACTATTGATTGATAATCAGCATTTGACAGGCAGTAGCACCTGCAGCTATTTATTAACATTACCTGCAATAGATACTTGGATTGCAGAGGTCTGAGGCAACTTTCTTGAGTAGTGCTTACTTGAATGACCCACCTGCAGTAATCCAGGATCACACTAAGGCAGAGTAGAATCAATTTGACATAATTTGATCGTGATGGTAACACAGATTATCGTGGTGGGTTTTGATGTTATGAAATGATGTTGATATTTTTCCTTAATGTACTGAATGAGGCCAGCTGTGAAGGTTCCTGATTCTAACAAATTTAGGGTTGAGTTATCAAGATACCTTTCTGCTACCACCTTATGGCCTCAAGCAGACTTATTCTTGACTAGTATGAATGATAGCTACGTCTAATGTCTAGGGATATGCAAGTGTGGTGTGATGGTACTTTAACAATAATACACAGCCATACAAACAAGTATTAAAGGTCTAAGATCAAAGGAAATAACACCTCGTATAAATTTTTACAATTTATAATTTTCTGTATAATTTATTTGGTCCTGAACCTAGTATTCTTCTGGTCAGGACTTTAAAAATTAAAAGAATTCACGATATCTACAAAATATAAATTTTAGACCCACAGGGACAAGTATCTAAACAAATACTGTTAAATTATACTAATAGTGTTACTAAAATCTGTCTATAACTGGTTTTTAACACTGGATGGCTGTTTGGGATTCTTTAAATCACTCCCAGTCTCTTTATAATCTAATATCACTGTTCCTTTCACTATAGAAATATTTTATTTCTTGGATACAGGGGTATGCTGATATTATAGCTGATGTACTGTTAGGGTACCATATATTTCACCTATCTGGTCCACTGGAACTGTCTGAATTCTTTCTGCCGAATGACCACTGCTCCAAAAGCAATAGGGGGGATACTGGCGACCCCTATCGCTACTGGCCTCCAAAACTTCTCAACAGCTTTCACATAGAACTCTGACACCGGACTAGTGCCAGATACGACCCTGTAATAATGAAACAATGTCTCCTGGGTGATATCTTATTTAGACTGTGTTTTATACACAAAAGAACATACATAAGAAATAAAGAGCTGGGTCATATCCGATGGACCAGTCCAGCACATCCATTCCACAGTGTACCAGTGTTGTTCACATGTCTCTCCTACAAAGGCGGCACTGCATCTGCAATAATCTTATTAATCTTTCTTTTCTACCATACAATGGGATAGGTGAGCTGTGTCCCTCTGGTCACCTAAGAAAACATTTTATTTCAAGACATGTGCATTTACAAAACTGGCAATGTGTTTTATCTTAATTCTCCTTCAAGCCCTGCACAAATCAGCTTGGGACCTGATTACTTAGTCGTGATGGCAGCATCTCTCACTCACATTTTTAAACAAAATATATGAATAATGTCGGTCTTACCAGAATTCAATGAAAAAACACACAGGTACGTTGACTAACAGATTCCAGATATACTGCTTGCTGGACTGTAATGCCTATACTTTCATAGATATCTGCTTTACTAAGGCTAATCTTTTTTTTCCAGAATCACACAACACCCTGCTCTCGGGACTAACTTCTACAAATGGCGTCAAGCCGTTGAATTTTCTTAATAATATGCAAGGCTTTGGCCAATGACCGAACGACAATTTTGAAATTTGAAATTAAAAGCAAAAACAGACTTGATTTTGGGACACTACCAAATTTTTCCTCTCTCATTCTTAGATTTCTACTGCTAAATATATTTTGTGTTAAGCCATCCCATAATTTTTCTCCCCCTTTTCTGCCCCTTTCTACAACAGACTACTTGTAACCTTTTCCTGCCTTTCTCAAGTACGCGTCAAAAAGTCACCGTTAGTGCAAATCCAACCGAGCATGTATTGGTCTGTCTGTACGAACAAATACCGTCTTTTGTCTATAACTTTATTTCTATCTATCGGATTTTTGATTCGAAAGCATATTTCCCTTCAGGACAAGACCAGTTCTAAGACTAGCTAACTTTTATGATCATAAACTTAGTAATAAAGAATTCAATATATTTTCCATTTTGGTGTTCGTTGTTTTCTAAGTTTCCACTACCTGAATGTTATAAAAATCGCCTCAGATCTTCCTTTTTCCCGATAGGAAGTAATTATGCTTGTGTGTATATATATTTTTCCACAGTGTCTGTGGTTTAGAAATGTATTGGACTAGTGGGGTATTTTTAAATATTCAAACTTGCGACATCGTTCTCGACACAAGATAACGGCATGTCTCGCACTGTTGGCCTGAGTAGCTAATTCAAACCTCTAACACTTGACAAGCCGGCAGCAGGTGTCCGCTCTCTCAATCTTATGCGTTTGTGTGTTTTATTCTTTCTATCTTTCCTGGAACCAATACACTAGTAGCTTTTTCAAATTTTTATCGTTAACCCTTGACGTGCGCGTTTTAAAGGCTAAATGAAGACGCGTTACAACTTTACTAATTTTATTTCTTCTGCTATTATTTTGACTTTAATATATAATTAATTAATGATTTTATCGTTGCATCAATGTACTTCACCACACAGATATTAAAGCTGCACTAGTGGTTCACGCTTTTTAACAAAGGAGATATGTAGCAAAATGGATATGTGTACCGCACGCTCAAATAATTTCCCGCTTAATAACCTAGTTAACGCATTTTTACAGTCTATAAATAACTATATTTGAAAAGTGTCTGAAAGGCACAGTTAAAATCTACCGCCAAAATTAACTAGAGTATTTGAAAATTTCTAAGTAAACAGTTAAAAGTTACCACCCCCAAACACACACACATACTACCGTTCCCAATATTTATTAACGAACGTCGTAAAATTTAACAACCAATCAAATTATTATTTCGTTTTTGGTAGAGAAGAAATCGTGGTTGTAGTGGCAAACATGCCGATTCTGTGTGTTTGACAAAAATTAAATAATTTATTTATCAAAAACTAAAGGGAATTAGAATGAAAGGGATATCTTGAATTATAGCGCAGATATTGATTAATATGTTAACCTAAAGATTCCCACTTAATAAAGTTATCTTGTCTTAGAAAAATTTATTTTAGTAATATTTGAGATCAGGGTAGAATTACCATTAATTACAAAAAAAAATTACCCAGATGAAACTGTTAAGGAATAAACAAAGGAAAATTAGATAGAACGGTAGAGGTCAGTTGACCGTGTAATTATCACTTTTAATATTTGAAATCGGTCCATAACTAATAATAATAATAATAATAGCCCCTTCAGTCATAACTGACTATGGGAATGCGCCCCTGAGGTGACAGCCCTCAGCTGCTTATTTTCCTGGTGCTCCTTTCGACGTTTTCTCCTCACCTCTGCTTCTTGTGTGAGCCTCTCTTCGCCCAATTTGAGATATATAATATACAAGGTTTAGACAGACGAACGAACACACTTATGATCGATTAAGTTAAACATCTAAAAATAGTTAATTTTTTTGGACGCGACTTATTTGTATGCCGATACAATTTTATTTCGGATACTGCCTATTGGGGAAGGTTAATGTCACGACGACCTAGGTAGGAATGCAGTCTTTTTCGGAGTGAAATGTGTAAAAATGTTTTGCTATTGGCCTTACAAAATTTGTGCCATAGTGCCGTGGTAATAAAATTGATATTGCCAGTGGGAAGTGAAAATAAATGTGTTTGTAAGTCTGCCATAAAATTTTGCGACTGTAAGTCCAGGAGAAAATGAATTGGTAGTGGTTTCTGGAGTGACACTATACATAGAATGTTTGAAAGAAGTCATTAACAGGTTACCAGATCTATTTGTACACGCCTGCTGATTATGTGGAAGACAAGCAATGCTAAAGTAATAGTTGCTTTAATGCCATATGGAAAAAGAGATTGAAAACACAGGACTGGGTGTAGTCAATGAAAAATAGGGTTTGGTACATATGGTCAGTACACATGACTGACCCCAGGTAAGAGTACTGTTGATTAGGGTAGAAATTGTTATAGACAGGCTATAAAGGGGAGGAAACTTTCCTTCTCATTTCAGGGTTGTATTACCAGTAACCAAGTGTTACATACAACCTGGAGAAGATATAAATTGTGGACAGAGAAGGCTCACGATATACTTTGAGCTACAAGCCACATCTTCATCCAGAAAGCAGCACCATTTGAGTGACCATATACATAGTCTGGAGCCCATAGTATCAGACAGGTTTAGCAAATAAGTCCCTCAGCACGGGCACATGACAGCTCCTCTCAATTTAAACCACACCAACAAACAGAATCTCCTGGGGAGTGATGAAGAAAACAAACCCTCAATCAATTGACTACTGTAATACCAAGCATTGAAAATCAGACAGTGAGGTATCCATTCAAGTGACATTTTTAATTTGTTACACTTCATGGACAGAGTTACAT